>QNGE01002034.1:12896-24123 GCA_008508345.1 Paragonimus westermani | reverse complement strand
TCATTTTTGTCCTTCGTAGTACTCTTTCCTTTTAGGATATTCCACGTCACTGTTGAGGTGAGCGGCGGCCCGAGCCACAGTACCTTTTGGTCAGGCTCATGGCTGTTTTGATGATGATGATGCTGTTCCTCCTCCCATTTCCACGATGCTCCTTTATGGGTCAAAATGCGGATGAGATGTCCCATGTCGGATAGGTTTCGAAGGATCCGACTCAGATAGACTTGACCATTCAGTCGTGATAATGCTTTCACATCACCAGGAGCTGGCAATGTGACTCTGGCCTTCGTCTTCTCGGGATCTATTCTAAGTCTGCTTGATGTTAGCAAATGTCCGTGAAAAGTGACCTCTTTTTCTCGTAAAGCCACTATGTTGCGCGACAGGCGAATTCCTCGACACATACGGTGCCCCAAAATTCCCCCCAGGTTTGTCACAAGCCTCCAAACTTTTTCCATAAATTAGCACGTCATCTGCAACACACGTGACTCCTTTCAATCTGCCAAGTGCCTAGATTAAACGTTTTTGAAAAATTTCGCTGGACACTTTTAGTCCGAAAGGCAAACGTAACCATCGAAAACGTCCAAAGAGGGTTCTAAATGTAGTAAAGTAACTGGACTGCTCGTCTAGTTCTAATGACCAAAAACCTGAAGATACCTTTGTGAAAAATCGGGCTTGACTCAGTTCTGGTAGAATGTCATCGATGGTTGGTAGATGGTGATATTCTCTGCGAAGTGCCTTGTTCAGTGGCTTGGGATCGATACATAACCGGATGTCACCTAACCTTTTCAAAGTTACAGCAATCTGACTGAACCAGTCGGTCGGCTCCTTTACAGGAGCAATCACGTTAACTCGAGTTAACTGGTTTAATTCCGTTTTACACTTATTCCGTATTACCAGCGGAATCTCTCGAACCGGTAACGCAACACGAATGACATAGCTAACCACCAATAAACTAACAGCGCCTAGCATGTGACCGAGAGTCGAACCAAAAGCACATGGATACCGGTCAAGAACACCGGAATCGGCTAATTTATGCAGAAGTTCATCGTGATTAACGGTGTTGAAACCCATAAACTGAATGGCATCAACACATAAATAGGGCATTGAATCCCGATTGACCACAAAAAATTGAGCATGTAAATCTGCTCATACTTCGGATTCGTGACAGGCAGTGTAACAACTCCGTTAACGCTTCTCGCCGCATCACTCCACATTTTCAGCTGGGCATTTGATTCCCGTATGTTGGCCTACTTGATGTAGCCAGACGATATGACTTTGACTGATGTACCGGAGTCTAGCTTCCATTCTATGAGCAAGTCTGCATAGAATGGTTTATGTCTACCTGATCCGTTGAGCAGGTTTATTATACTTATATTATGGCATTGAGGATGGACGGTCGCCCTATACTACTGACACCACCACTATTCAGTAGAGAGGCGACAGTATGGATCGAAACGGCCGCGGGACAAGTACGGGAGAGACTGGAAAGATCACTGGAGGGCAGCATCACATGCAATGGCTTTTGCTACATGAAGAAACTGAGAATTGGCGTCCATAGAGACCAAAACATCCTCATGTCAATGTTGTGTGCGAATGTGTGTTTGTGTTCGTGGTCCGGTTGAGACGCATAACCCGTGTTCTGGTTTCCCCGAATGAATAACCTTTGTACCATCCGCCTTCTCGGTTCACAACAATCATCTTCGACAATCAGATTGACAATAGGCGATCTACACTGTCTGGCGAAGTGGTTCCTTTTCCGACACCTCATGCACGTCTTTGCAAGTGTTAGGCACTCTTCTTTCTGACGAAGATATCTGCCACCACGAAGCTGACACGAAATCATCATGAATCGTTCTTTATCTCTGTTCATAACGTTTAGTGCCAGGCCGTGGTCTGCATTAAAAGATGTCATTTCTTGTTCCGTTGTCTCTTCGCTGTTGCAGATGTCGATGCACCGGGCTAGCATCAACTTTGGAGTCTTCAATAGTCTCTTCGCCACAACGGAATTCTGAATACCGATGACCCTTCTGTCACAGATGAAAGTCCCTCCTTGGCACTTTCAGAAGTTGCACGGTTTTGAAAGTTTCTTCAAAACGGTAACATACTGATTTTTCGTTTCTCCTTCCTGCGGAATTCTCTCAAAAAACTGAAAACGTTCAAACGATTCGTTTGTTTTTCGAATGATCACATTCGGTTACTTTTTGTCCTCTACGTTCTCGAAGGTTAAATTTCCTAGAATTTATCTTCCTCCATCTCCGACTGCATGTCGAAACATAGCCAGCTGATATTCCTTACTTGTCTCCATAAGATTGGCCAACAAGCAAAAATCTTCATACTCTTTTCTCCATAAACACCAGTTGTCCGCAAGACTGTTCGTGCTGTTCACATCCAGCGGTTCGGGCGGAACAATCGTCAATGTGTACGTCGTGGTGTTTCTTTTGTCAACTGCAGTTTTCTTCTCCTCATCTGACACCATGTTGAGAATCGCGTTTGTCCAATCCAATCCCGTTACAATTAGATCATACCTGCCGATGGCATCAGTAACAGCGTGCACAGTGATCATCGAATAATACATAGCCTGAAGCAACAGACCAACACATCGTTTTTTCTCTAATCAGGGGTATTCGGTCTGATGTTTAAAAGCCCATTAAGCAGTTTCGGGTTAGGGGAATACCCCTACCACACTTATTAACTCGACAACAACAATAACAACGCGGTCACTATGAACAAGAGGCATATTCATTCTAGAGTAATTAACCATCTTTCGCTGGCTGAGGTGTAATCTGGCGTTGAAGGTATACAAGACACTATTCAACGCGTCGACCCTCCGATACTTTCAGTTAACTACATCGTAGAACTCAGAAGCTAATGACACAAGTCCATCGTGAGCGTCGCTGATGTCAAAGATGATCCCAGAGTAATTGAAATCACGTTTGAGTAGGATCCGTGAGGAGTCTGCAGTGGTTAGCCTGTGTGTGGCATCATTGGATAAGCGGACGCTGACTATCAAGGCAGACGGAAGTAGGCATGTCACACCGCTCTGGATTAGTGAAGTGCATAATGCGCCATTTTGTTTTACGAGAGCTCAGAAGAACCACGTCATGCGCTGTAGATGTCTCGAACCGGCTGTCAATATAAAGCGTTTCACTGTCACCCTTCGCATACTGTCAGGCGTAGCGGTACACAATCATACGCGAAATATCAAGTTTCTCGTCTACAGCGTCCGCTATACACCCGGTTATACCGATGACGGTTGGTCTTAAAACACCGAATACCAGTAGAAATTCCCCCAGTGGTTAAGAGGTGCGGCATTAATACGCAAGCACTTGACAGAGTTCACAACAAAGCCCCCTCTCTCGCGAGTATACGTCTAGTCGTTTAGGTGGCTGGAAAGTCAGTCTATCTCGTCCGCTCCGTTGCTCGTTCAACCGTCTTCCATCGAAACGATGGCAATGTTGCATTTGTTTGTGGAGTTGCAGTTGAAACATCACTCAAAACGGTCGATAACTTTGAATTGCCATACAGCTCACGAAGAACCGGTCTGGTTTTCCGAGATCGGTCTACATGAACCCTGACGCTTTGAGTCAAAAATGGCACTCGTGAAAGTCTAGGGTTTGGTATGGATGCCAAATGAGTAGACCTGGGTAACTTGTTAACACCTGTCATTTGTCGGCCAGATATCCCAGAATTGGCAACTAAGAGTGTTCCATTGGTTTAAAGCATGAAGTGAAGTAACCATAGTTTTGGGGGAAAGGAACGCTGCAAACGGCAGTAAACCTATGCATTTTATCGTTTTTGCACAATTGGAAGCACTCAGTAACGCCCTGTCAGACTTATGGACGTGAGGACTATAATAATACCAGAATTTGATGTGATTCCCTTCTGTCACGAGCATGGAAGATCGTTGTATCTCGGACCAAACTTCGAACGAAGTCGATGTAAACGTCCAGTGGAACTCTTAACAAGACCAATTCCGTTCGCGTGATCAACGAAAGCACAAGCAACGAGTGTCCGTTTGAGAAATTTGAAACTGAGTCCTTCTGGGCCATTTGAATAGAATAGGCAAAAGGCACAAATTACGATGTGAATTCGTTTCGCAAACTCTCATACGTGGTAAACGTGTGACTGGCTTGGAAACAGAACAACAGAACTTGAGTGAAACGGTTAAAAGTACAAATCGGGATGGATCGTGAGTGATACTGGCGGATAAAACCACGGCAACCAAAGACTGACAGTCAGTTGTTTATGTGCACCTAGAACGGGCTGTCGACGGCTGATCAATAATGTTTCGACATACTTGAGAATTTGAGTTGTGAGCGTTCGTCAAGACTTTAAACGAAGATGCGATATTGGCGTTGTGACCTGTGGTGGATAATTGCTTTGCGACAGGTGAAGCGGCGTTCCGTCTTCGTTGAGTGTCACTCATTAGCGGATGGGCTAATACAACTCTTAACTAGGACAAGGCTAGCTTATGGTCGTTTGTTTCGTGGACGAGGTTCAGTCTGAGTGACCGTAACCCTGACCACCGCTTGCAAACAGACCAGATAATCGGCTCTTAGTGGAGAAACAGATATGCCGTGAGTTGCACAGACTTTCATTACAAGGCTATATCAACGAAAAATATCGCATTTTAAAACCTGTGAGTAACAATAGTCCACAACTGCGATTTACCTGAAGCCCATTTTAACAATGAACGATTCTCCCTACCATGAACTAGCAAAATGGCTGGTTGACATTTTAAAGCCTCTTCGACAAAAGTTGCATACATACTTTGAAAGACATTTTTGAATTGATACGATGTATTGAAAACCTGATTATTGCCACAGACAAGTTTTGTTCTCTCGATTTGAATCCCTTATTTAAAAGCGTACCGATGTGTTTTATATGTGATTCCCAACTCTGTTCACCTTCCAGTCCATGTTGACCATTTGAAACGTTTGCTTCCACCCTGTATCGAAGATGTGGGATTTTATTTTGTGAGTAAAAGATTTCATCAAATAGATTGTGCAGCCATGAGGAGTCTACCCGGTCCCGTTTTAGCTGGTGTGTTCATGGTTAAGATTGAAAAGATACTGCTTTTAGTCATGGTCGAACTGAAGCCGCACAAACGGTATGCTGACGATGTTCTTGACTGGACAAGACAAGGAGTAGACAGAAAGAACAATCCAAGCTTTTAACTCAGTCCACCCGAGTCTCTGAGTAACGGTCGAGTATGGAAGCGAGAACATTTAACCGTTCTGGAGCATCCTGGTTAGACGCATTTCAGGCGGATCTACTGAACGTTCAGTGTACCGTGAGCCAATATGGACGAGACAATACAAGCACTTTATGAGTTTTTCTCCTGTTGCACATATAAAGTCAGTAGTACGCACAATGTTTCACAGAGCATCAAGAATATGCTCCAGGATGGATCAGAAGCTGAGCAAACAGTGCTGCATGAAGCACTTCGTTATAATAATCTTCCGAAAAGTTTCATCCGAAGATGGAGTAAACTTACGCCTGCGGAAAATGCAACAGTTGGAGTACCCCCAAAAGTTGTCCACATCAAACTCTTGTCTAAAGTTGACAGTGTGGCGGCTGGCAGCTTTGGAAAGATGATCAGTACCACGCTGAAAAGTGTGTATGATGCAGCAACGCTTGTCCTACTATCACAAACGACTACGTTACCTCCACCTCCGGTCAAAAAGAAAATTTCTACGTTTTCTATCAGTTTTCCGGCAGTTACGGAAACACATAGTGCTAGAACAGAAAGAACGCTAGAAAACAGGGCCAAGGAGCACAGCCCAAAGTGGAGGAGAGATTCATTGAATCACCCGCTGATGAGTGACACCCAGCGAAGACGCAACGCCGCTTCACCTGTCGCAACGCACTTATCTACCGCAGGTCACAGCGTGAATACCGCATCTTCGGTGAATAGTTGATTACGGACCTAGTTATTTTTAGTAGTTAGGTCCCTTCCACTTCCCTTCCTGTTTTCTTCTCTCTTCCTCTATAGGACTTTGCATGGTTTTGTGGCAGTTAAGTATCAGTGGTTCACACTGTCTGTGATGATGATGTGGGTGCTGCTCTGCATGTCAGGTGGACAACTGATTTATAGAAGAGGCTTTCAACAACACTGCCATTGTGGTATGGATAACCCCATGTCAGTCTGTTGAATGAAGCAGGAACTCACAAACACACAGCAGATCTATTTCCATAGGTGAAGAACTACCGTCTTCAGCATACGGAAGGAGGGGCTGGAAAAGATAAAATCGCAGCACTTCAATAGCACTGTGGCTGACTGTAACCGTAGTCTCATTAGTCAACATTGTGACGGAACCTATGGTACACCTCATAAGTCTCCTGCAGCATTTGATATATTTACCGCACACAGAAGCAACCGAGACCTGATTTCCGTGCCTTAATGCGCCTCCGGACAAGGTTAGCCTCAAAACACCAAGTAAGCCAGATTACGGAATCAGTGACTCATGGTGTTTTCACCAAAGCCAAACGCCCTCCACAGTACATACGACCAGAAGCTAGCCTTTTCCCGACAGATCAGTCCAATCTTGTTTACCCTCATCCCCCTCCTCTACTCCTAGCTTACATCTCTTCAAGACAAGTCAGCGAATAAAACATTGTTGACAAATAGGTCTGCAAGCTGCTCTGGCGACCACTCCCTTAAATCTGGAAATAGACACGTGCCGTGTCACTGAAACGTGCATGTACGACCGTAGCGTTGTCATTCACTTAGACTTAGCGTTGAGTGATATTATAAACCGGTGGTTCTTTATCCGGATATCCAGTGACGATGAAGCCGATTCTCGTGGTCAAGATGGAGTACAGATTGCACTGATCTCAAAGGCAGAGCAAAGCATGCTCGAATGGGTTCAACTGGATGGCTGCTTGTGTGCCGTCAGGCCTGGTACTCCGATCAAAGTCAGTCCACACGGACCAGAAGGATTGGTTGTTTGTCATGTACGTGTATAGCCTAACCGAGAAGTCCGGATGCTTTCAAGAAAGCCTTCCACAGTGCTCTCTCTGACCCTGAGAAAAGCTAATCTGTCGGACACCACTATGCTTACTCTAGATATGAACGCACTATGCGACATTCTTATTCTAGGGGAGAATAGGCTAGATTGTATGCCTGGCGTACGGGCAAGGTGAACTAGCACTAGCGTTAGCCAGAAGCAATCATGTGCATTGTGTGAACACACACTGAGTTGCGCAGTTTAAGACAATAGAGGGCGATGTATTACAAATTGGCTGATCTGTACAACTTAAATGTAGACGCTAACTGATCATATCGTGGTTAGTAACCGCCAACATCACTTCTTCAATGTTTGTTGTTCATTTTGAAGCAACCCCCTTACTTCAGACCGTGTCCATATTTTTGTTACTCACTGGAGTGCTTCCTGTTTGCAAAAGTAAAGCCGTCAATTAGAAACGAGTATGTAACGACCTCTCAAGAAAGAGCACCGGCAGCTAAACTGCAAGACGATCCTCCATCAGAAAGCGAAGCGCTTTTGAATATTCAGTTACTGAAGCCTGAAGAAGGTTCAGGTCCGGACGTGTTTCTTTTAGCTATTTTCAAAGATGGTACTGAGCTGTCTGAACGGATCACACTGCTTTTCACCGTGACTGGTACTAACTAGCAGTCATTTTCTAAGAAAGCACTTAAACGTAGAAACCGTTAAGATGTTAACTTTATCCCTATCACATTCAAGTTACTCATTGGCCTCATAGTATAGAACCTCCTAGCATTGGAGAGAACAAGAAGGGGACAAATCGGGTTTCCCACCTGGTTGCACCTATCTTCACCATGCACTTCACTCATACAGTGGGTCACCTACAATCATCCAACCGAGTAGAACCCATATTGAAGTTTGTCAATATGTTCATATCACAGCGCAAATTGACAGACAGCCTCTTCAAGCATTCTCCACTTTATGTGACGTTCACCAGATCTTCTCTTTCTAGTAGATGACGTCTTAGGAAGAATGTACTGAATATCCGAGTGACGCATTCATCGGGTAACAGGCCAACGAATATTGGATATTTGGACGACATGCAAACCAATGTAATGCGTTTAAAAGCCACTGCTGGTCTGTGATATGTGATTTGCGCCTACAGTGTGTGAGGTGTTTTTACAGGAGTCGGTTGTCTCCGACCCAATATTCTCCACTGGCTGATTCATGCAGAAGATACATACAACCTCCTGATATTCGACCATCGTTGACAACCATTTGAATCTTACCAAGTGGACTAGTTTTGTGAGCAACGCCATAGCGTGTCGAACGATAAACGAGTCAGTGAGAGTGATCGGTTTACCTTGGCTGGATCGTGCAATCCGTATGCTGGTGGAGCGCCGCTGTACCGCACATCGTTCGATTCGGTTGCTGGCGCTTGTAAGAAAGCGCATATTAGTAAGGCGATATTATGTAGGCGCGCGATGAAACCCCCGATAGCCCTCGGGACAAGATTGGTAGGTGTCGTCTGGAAAGTTAGAAACGCTGTCGGACAAGGAAGTTTCTCACAGTCAAAAATTAACCAGTTGCCTTTATGCATCTCCGTCATTTTTGCCTCGTTCCACACATTTTTACAAACATCCACGGCAAGCGAAGCATTTCAATAAGTCGCCTCTTTTTTATAACTGGTGAACAGTTTGAGGGGTTTTGCTTGAAATAAATTAGATATAGGTGAAAATTGATCACAGTGGCCCCATCTCCATAGACATTTCAGTCAGCCACATCCAAAAAAGGGGGAACTCGAGTTTCGCTGTTGTTAGAAGTCGTCGGTATTGTATATCCTTACCGCGGCTGAAATTAAAACTCTGGCCACGTTCTTATGGAGCAATCGTGTTTACTACTGCGTCACCCTTTCCACATAATCCATGCCTGAATTGCCACATACAAGAATTCAGCCACATTCGCTTTCAAGTTCGGATTACTAAACTCTCACAATGATTACCCATGAAACGCATTACGTAGATATCGTGCTATATTGATACAATCAATTAGGTGAATTATTACCTCCAGTATGTCTGCCACCGGTCAGCTTGATGATCTTTAGATAACTTCAAAATATTTCCAGACAACCTGGATAGTAACAATCTCAATAGAGGCAGTTTACCATTCTAGTATTATTGCGCAGTTTACCATAGTAGATCCCCAACTACCTAGACAAGAACATATGCTATGCTCAAACTTACCCAACTTCCGGATGAAAGTGCATACCACAGTTTCATCTTGCTACAGTTCAGGATTAGCTCCTGGAAAGTGCACATTTAACGTGCTCTGTTTGGTACGGATATTAGTCAGACACACCATTTGTCTACGTACAAATATAATTGCTTCGCAAACTTCTTAGTTAATATACTTGAAGTAATTCCAGAATGTTGTCGAACATAAGAAACGTCTCAAACGCATGTCTTCAGAGACTAACTGCTCATTCGTGCGCAGCATAAGCCGTCCAAAATATTTACCACTGATTTCAAACAGTTGGTGGAATACTCCGCCACTTGACCAATGTATCTTGAATCTGTTTGAGGCAAGTTGTATAATGGCCACAGTCAAGTCAGGATGTTAGCGACAAGAGGTCAATGATGAATGACATGGTGACGGGAGAGAGATCAACAATTTCCTTTAGTTATTCTCACTGAAATACTCTGGTAATTTCCGATGGTTGAGCTCTAACTGTTGTGTACGACATCGCACTCAATACTGAAACTTGTTTGCGCTAACGATCACACGAGCTCCTCATATCCACTGATTTGCAAAACGGCACCTTA
Source organism: Paragonimus westermani (assembly GCA_008508345.1). Lineage (NCBI taxonomy): Eukaryota > Metazoa > Platyhelminthes > Trematoda > Plagiorchiida > Troglotrematidae > Paragonimus > Paragonimus westermani. The sequence continues at coordinate 14,357 of QNGE01002034.1, read as the reverse complement.
CCATCTACTGCCTGTCAAGTCAGCAAACATCAGTCAACAAGCGAACCTAACCGTCAACGGTAATGCTCTCACTATAAATCACTCACTTCACCGAGGAATAAGTACCTTCTAATGAAGACTAAACGGTTCTCGTTAAGAAACGTCACTCTACATTATGTGTCCCGTGAAATGTAGACTCGGTTGAACGATAACTAGTGATGATTACGTTTTTTATCGTATCTGCGGTTAGCTTCCTGCAAAACGTCTGACGACCAGCAGTCTTAAACATTTGACCATCAGGATTGAGCAAACGAAATGAAACCAGTACCTACATGAATTATAACCAGTACCTTCTCCGACGTGTAAATCCCACCTCTATTTAGAAAAACTACTTACACCGTCTTCGCTCCGAACCTGAAGAGTAATGGTGAAATAACCAACCCCAAGTGATCAGTCTTCACCTCGATCATAAACTTACAGTGCGCCAAGATCTGAATACCTCATCCCTGAACGGCCACAGTCAGAGACATTCATTCCCGGACTGATCGAGAAGTGATTTGTTTCGAGCGCAAAAGAAGATTAACAAAAGTTCTTTGCACACATTACAGATTTTAAAGGTTAGGTAGCAGTAGTACAAGTATTTATATATGGTGTGATATGATGGACAAAATGAGAACTCATCATCATCATAGACAGCAATACATCAGTGGTTAACACTAATGCTTAGCTGCCACACAACCATGAAGAAACAGCAGACCCTATATATATATAGGAGAGAAGGAAAAAAGAAGGGGACGGGAAGGAACCTAACTAATGAAAATAACTACATCCATATTCAAACATTCAGCATCAAGATGCCTACACCTTGCAAACAAACAAACAACCGAGCTGCAAGTGAGAGTAAGGCGTCATCAGCAAGACAGCTTCTTTACGGATTTCACTGCCCCGCGTCATTAAATGCACTCACTTCACAGACAACTCGGACAAACAACGACAACACTCACGCCACTGAGCTCGATTAGCCGCCATCTCATCTAGAGTCTCCAACCACCGACTCTGTGAGTCGCGAGGACCCCAGCCCGGGAGACGAACACGACCCACGGCGGCCAACCCCTTCGTGAACGACTTCAGTTCCTTACGCCAAGTCATTATCTGACCACCTCGCACCTTACGCCAGTCGGTCGCAGTGTCAGCGAATAGTGCTCGATGTGGAGGACGACTAGCTGGCATCCTTAATACATGACCTAACCATCTAAACTTGTGTAAACGTAGAGATTGGACAAGAGAACTCGTCTGACAATCACTACCAAACACCCGCTTTCTAACCTCTTCGTTACTTACACGCTGGTGCCACCCGATACGAGCGATTGAACGTAGACATCGGTGGTCAAATACTTGAAGACGGTTCACGTCTTCTACCCTGAGCGGCCAGGTCTCGCTGCCGTAAAGTAATACGGCCCTCACCGTTGTCTTATATACACG
>QNGE01002033.1:76485-130735 GCA_008508345.1 Paragonimus westermani | reverse complement strand
AGTTGGCGACGGTGTCATTTCTGATCAATGGCGTTGAACGTTAATGACGTTAAGCTTCTGTTTAGCCCCATGAGTGAGGACTAGAGGGGATATACAGTCTGGCTCGAAGTTTCCTTGGCACAGCATCCGCTGCGATGTCTACCGTAGAGATTCCTCCACAAGTGTTGACACTTCTTACCATGGAGCAGCTAGGCACACCGTTAGCGTTGTAGGATTCGGCCAGGACTTTAGAAGCTTCATCTGAGCCGGTTAGCCCTTGGGGGCAGGCTAGCTGAGCTACGCGGGCTCTGGCTTTACGAGTATTTGAGACAAACTAATATAAGCTTTTGAGATCGCCGACGAAACGCTCGGTTAGGCGTCGCTGGAAATCTAGCCGATCTCCCCTGATTACTTTGGCGTCTTGGTTTCGAAGCCGCGCATAATGATGATCTGTATCCTCTGATATTCTTGACCGAACCCATGCTAGACGTTTAGCGTGGACCATTTTTAACGTGCGGGACTGCAACTAATGTCGCGGTTTCCGGCGGGTTGTGGAGTAGAATGGTGCTGAGCAATCTATGGCTTCGTAAGTGGCATTAGTGAAGTGGTTGCACATTTCCTCAACAGACAATGATGAGTTGAATTGGTCCACGAATCATTAGCTAGGAATGCGTTGAATGTGTTTACCCTAATTCTCCGGAAGTTTGTTTGTCGAACGTTTGTTTTGAAAGTCAGCTGAGCACTTCATACGACGTGATCACTTAGGTCGAGCAGGGCGTCCACTTTCAAGTTGTCTACCATTAGTTCCTCGTTAGTGGAAATACAGCCCAGACGGGAAGGTGCATGGCCCTCGCGCCATCTTGTACAACCAGACACACGTTTTGTGAAGCCTGCGGCTGCAACTGGAGGTGTTGCGGGCATTGCACCGACGGGATCTTCGTACAAATAAAACTGAAAGTAAATTTTTGGTAGGTTAAAGTGGCCTATTATTAGGATATGTGAGTATCCTGGAAAGATGGTACAGTTGAGTCCGGACAGAAGTGGCTCGTCGCGGTCGGAGAAAGGGCAGGTAGGCCGACAGATTACGTCAGCTAACAATCTGTCTGGGCTGGAAAGTGCAGTGGAGCTTCAGATGGATTCAGGAATAGTAGTGAGTATTGGTTGAGACAGGAGAGCAGCATGGAGGGAGTCGAGGACATAAATGGCAACATCATCTCTGTTCACTGTTCGGTCGTTCCGAAAGAGGGGTATGCCTGCCTTATCAAGTTCAGGATCCAGGTTATTTGATGAGAGTCACGATTCAGTAATTCTGACAGTAAAGAAGTCGTTTGCGAGGCAAAGCGCACGGAGCTCGCTTAGTTTGCTGGTCGGACTGGGCGTTAGTATAGGCACATTTGACAGAATATATTCTGAATAAGTGCAAGTTGTTTGAGTCAGTGATGAACTGGGTTTTTCGGCGGGCGCTGGGCGCATCAGCGGGATCACCGCCGACTCTGACTGAGCCGGCTGGATGCACTTTTCTGATACTGCAGTTCAACTACGAGGGCGAATAGGCGAGCAGCTCGTACTAGGTAACCAGCTCGCAACTTCTTGTCTTCATTTTTGGAACGATCAGAAACGTTACGCCTCGTAGGATTCGATTGCGCCCGTGGCAAAAACGTTTTAATAGATGTGCAGCTTTTCTGGAGACAGTCATGGTAAGTTCCAGGAGCCGCTGTAAGGAATCAGTTGGGGTTAGGCTAAAGCGTGGAATGCGCATTCTGTTCTGCAAAAGTATATCTTCTAGCTTTAGGATGGACGTAAGGGATTTCCATTGGGTGATATCGTGCGTTGCGTTGTCCCCACGTGTATCAGACACATTTCTGGTGATTGCGTTGCATGAACCGTCAACAACGACCGCATATTTCGTGGAGTGGTTTCTCCATTGTCGCTCAGTTCAAGGTATGTCAGCACAAACTGAGTCCCGCCAAATGGGTACATTTTAACGGTTTTTAGGAGAATCTCCTCAGTTTCCGCGGCAGTTGCAAGAGAAACCCGTACCAGCCTCGGTTTGCTTACATGCGGTGAGTCGGGTTTCCTTGCAAGACGGGTGATGGAGATAGGAAATCGAGGTTTAATTTGCATCTCAGCACACAGAGCGAGCCAAAGTTCGCGGTGGTGTTCATCGCGTAGCTGGAGAGATGAATCAAGGCATTCTGTAAGGTGCTGTACTATGACAGAGTCTGACCGGGCAGCAGAATGTTTAATTCTGAAGACAGGCACGGCTGTGCCTATTGAACGTGACGAATCCTGAAAACCAGTTACCACTGACGCGTACGGGCTTTTTGGTCTACTTGGTTTGCCTTTAGGTGGGGTTGTCACACCCTGAGTAGAGTGGTCCTCGCCAGCGCTAGCAGTGGTGTTGTGGAGCGTGCTGTTATTACATGCTGACTCGCCAGCTGCAGCTATCTAAATATCACTGGTGCCAACCTGGTCATCAAATGGCTTCAGGAAATAACGCTTCGCACCCAAAGCATTGTAGCGCGTGTTCCGTTACGTGGACAATCCTAGTACACGAGCTGAAATTGGATCGCCTGACCAGTCGACAAGAAAGGCGAGTCGCTGTAGCCAGGAAATAGGAGCAAGCTGTGACAGTGCCAAAATGTTAAGCTACACAATAGTTACGGCATAGTGCACAGTTACAAAAGTGGGGGGAAAGTTACGGTGATGGGTATGGAAAAAATGTGCACGTGTAAAGTTGGCGACTAGACTTTTACAAAAAAACAGAGCAAGTGCTCTGTTGACACTCAACTTCAAATTCAAATCGCGCGTTCAATGGGTGATAGACGGAAGTAGTAGTTGAAGTAGTTCCGTTTCTCCAAGCGAGGAATTTCTGTGCCAGAGAGAGATTTTCACGTCGCAACTTTCCTTGGCAGGCTGTAACATGCAGGCCAGCTGACTCTACTCACGATGCCTGTGACTTCGCGGGCCAACCTTCGGGCAACGTGGACGCACCAGGGGACAGCGCTCTTTCGAAGTAGGGGTTAGAACACCAGTTCTGAAAAGAGGAACAGTACGAACAAACATGAGCAGAAGGCCCAGTAAGCCATGCACTCGACTTACACAAACGAAACCATAACGGCACCGACAACACAGCAGCACGCCCAGTCACACAACTCGAATTTAATTCGTGCGTGCTCGCTGGTTTCGGCTGCGCGTTACAGGGGCAATTACAATGGTCTGTGGAAGGTCAAACCCACAAAGGCAGAGATAGTGTTTGCCCCCTACTGAGCAACCCAATCGAGAAGAGCCAGAACAGAAATCTGAACGACACTAGGCAATCTCAATTTGTTGGGAAAATGGTAGCTGCTTACAGAGGAACAACCGTATTTAATGCTACTGTCAGGCTACAGCCATCCTCACGCTCCGATTGGCCAGTTTGCTTCCGTGCTGTTCCACGACCTTGCATCTAATAACTTGAATGTTTAAAACACATGGGCATTCAACAACTGCCAACCGCCGTATATGATTAGCTGGTGCCAGTGTCACACAAAATTCCGGCTTGCTTGCGCGCTCGGCTGTTGGATCCTAGAACTTTCTAGCTCCTTCTGCATAATCGTGTTGTTTAGCGTTGGTCGATATCTATTGCAACTCTCGTAAACCAAACGGTGGGTCTCTTAATTATTTGTATTTATCTATCGTGCCTGGTGTCTGCTGCGGTTACGTGGGAACCGTTGATTTGATGCGCGGCCGCTCTAAATATGCGTCGACAGCAGTTTGGCGAGAGGAATCGGGGTCAAGATAGGTCATCAAGGCCGCGTCAGCTACTATGGCCAGTGCTGGAGTAGGTCATGCGGACGAAAGCCTTTAAGTAAGTCTACGAGGAGACTAACGCGAGTCAAAAACGATAAAACCATTCATATAAGCGCTGAATAGCCGTATGGTTAGATAGTGATCACGGCGAAATTTGTCGCTACTCAACGATGCAGGCGGCTTGTGGGGCAGACGCAGGTGGAGGTTACCGAAAACAAACGAACGTTTGCACACGTCGGGCGTTAATGTGGTCTGATGACGCTGAGATTGTGTGCAACCGCTTGAGGTTGCTTGGTCAGATGCGCAGGTTGAGCACGTAATCGACAGTTAGGCGGATGGTTGGAGATTGGAGCAACTAGGTGAGCGGAGATGCGTACTGCAGTGGAAAAATAATGGACAATAGGAATGGGAGATTACATTATCCTCGGTAACCCCGTATTGGTTGTTGCTGCATAAAATACAAACATGAGGTAGAGAAGGGCAAAAACTTCTAAAATGTGGTGTATACGAGACTTGTTCTAATGAATGACGTGCACAATAAAACAGATGACGACGCCAGAAAAATATTGAGAACATGTTTAAGGTGGAATTCATCAAATCAGTACGCACAATGAGGGCTGAGCCGCTCTAAGAAAGGGATGATCAAGTCGTGTTGGGAGTGCAGACGAAAACCCGTCAAAAGAAGGCGTCTACAGTAGATTCGCCAACTAGTACCAGTGAACGAAAAGGCAAACGAGCTGAAAAAATTCACCAACAGAGCTAGCCAATTTGTCGTAAACCAGAAATGGAATGTTCAGAGATGACTTGCTCATTGATGCCTTTAAACATTTGTGTCGATGGGAAAAAAGGTGCTCAAAATGTCACTGGTCACCCTATCATCTTCTAATAAATAAGTGGGAGTGCGCTTGAGTCTAGTCCTTTCCTAAAGAACAACCGGTGATTCAGCAATTGGTACATTGCCTTGAGGCACAGGGCCCAAGTAACCCGGATGCAGTCAGTTTCTCCTACTCGGTGTGCAATCGGCATCTGTTGACCCCGTGGCCAATCATCATAAACAGAATGTAGAACCGCTCTTGGAGACTACAGTCAATTCCGAGAACAGAGTAGGATTACTAGTATGCTTTGGGTAAGTGGGAATCCAACAATGCTCTGAAACGACAACACTCCTGAGGAAGGCCACACGAGGTCGTTGAAACGTGGAGTATTACAACGTGCTCGTAACGTTGTGTTATTCTTAATCTGTTTATCAATAACATGTTGAACACGACACCCAAACTATTCAACTTCATTCGTACTAAATTTGGTGCGGATATCTTACAAATGATTAATGCTCTGAAACGACCTCTGGAGGCGCAGCTCATGGCGTCAGAAGGAAGTCTGTCCCGGCAGTTATTAACCCCATAGGTAGAGAACTGTTCCTAAGAACGGTCCGAGTACGGAGCCCGTAAACACTCCTGACATGCTCTCGTCGGCTGTCGTTAATAGCTACGGTGAAGAACTATTCTGTGAGGTCCACTCTGAAGAAGAAACGTATCACGACTAATTTACCACAGTCTTTGAAACGTAAATGGATGCAGATCAAGAATTTCACCTCGGGACTCGTACGCGACAATTTTGGGCCCGTGAATGGTTTGCTAGTCGCGCTCTAGACGCGCTCAACAGCCGATAGGTCTTTCTTCAGACCTCTATGCAAGGCTTGATTGGCGTGCAGGAACAACGGTCTTGTGTAAACCCCATAAAGCGCTTGAAAAGCCCTCTTGTCTGTGCGGAGAAACTGCATTTAATCAGCCTGAGAGCGGCGAATCTCTTTTCGTCACCAACTTGTGGCGATACGATATCAAAATGCCCGGATATTTCTTCGGACCGATTTGAGTGGTTTTTACTGTACCCAATGCACTACGAATCCCGACGGCATCGCCAAAGCCCCAACTGAACGGCACGTGTGGGCATCTACTGTCATCGAGTGAGAGATTCCAATCGTCTGTCCAGCGCTAATTCGCATCAAGACCAATCTGCAACACGCCGGCATTGGTGACCTTTCAGATTCTTACGTCATCGGCGTATAGAAGGGCGTCGCTGGAGATGTTACCTGGATTGTCTCTGATGTGAACGAGGAACAACAGAGGGTCTGGCACTGACTCTCAAGAAAATGCTCCAAGTACTAAGGAAACCGACTGGAGAGCCTATTTTTGATTAAGATGCCGAACCCTGAATGTTGACCATCCTATGGGCCATGCCAAGGCTTGCAAAAGACGTGTGATTAATTGGAAAGTCGAATGTCATCTCAGTGAGACAAGCAGCAATTGGATGTGGGTTCGTTGGGCTTCATGCACGAATGAACATCGGTTCTCCCAGAAGCGCTGCCTGAGCTGTACTAGGCAATATACTCAAATACTGATCGGTTTCCTTGCATTTTCTACAGCCGTGATGGTCATCGCGACATCACATTCGTTCAACAATCCGACAAGTTAGTGCAGCACAGGCGACAACACTGGGCGGTGAGTAAATGTTGGCTTCCTGCAAACAGTAATGCGGCAAAAGTTGCGGCTGTTCATTGACAATATCCAGAAAGAAATTCACATCTTTTGGTTTACTGTTCTCACCGTACAATCCGGCGATAGAAAGCTACGACGCGAGGAGCGTGTCCGTATGAAGTACATCAGGCAACGGGGTAAAGTTTCTGGTGTTCGACGATAAAATGCCATCGGTGATCTGTCTTGCTGCAATGACCGTCCGGCGATGCGCCAACGTGAACATATTATCGTTAATCGAACCTGAACGTGCATATTCGCAAGAACACGCAAACAACCAACGATGTTCAGTGAGTTTCCACTTTGGTTCTCGCATCAAAGTGTGAACATGGCAATTGACTGACATTTGTAATCCTATTGCACAGCTGAGGCAACCAAATAGCGGAGTCATCCAAACAGACCGCCCGACAACAAGGATTCGGCGTCGTCAGCGTCAGGTTTTCGTTGAAGGATGTCACACTGACTTGCCATTTGTTCAGGGATATCAAACTGCTGTTTTTATGGACACACATCACATACCAGACCACGCAACGGAAGTGATGGCAAAACAATGTCGTGTGATACAACGAAATAGACGAATGTCATTGTCTGTTAAGAATGGTGTTAAAGTTGGTGGCTTCGGCCGATGGTTTTGGTATTCCGTTGTTCAGCCAGCTTGGCGTTCTGACTCAGGACATTTTATCTTCAACCGAGGTGGTGTCATCGCCCATCAATCTCTTGTGCATTGGTGATGTGACTTCTTCTAGTGATGACAAGCTTGCGATCCAAGTTTCGTGCTAGGTGAACAGTCGGTCACAGAATCACGGCGACTTATTGTACCTTTCAAGACACCTGGTTATGGTGTGCATTTGGTAAATGAAACCCACCTTTTGTGCAGGCTGCCACTTGTGTAACATCGTTCAATGGTAGATAAAAACAAGGCCGGGCAAAGATAATGTAGAAAAAACGCCAGGTTGATTTTGCTCACGGCAAATATGAGTATGGATTTGTATTGTGGCCTGAATGAACCAAGAAAAAACTGCTGGGTATAACTATTGGCCCACCGATTTTGAGAAAAATCTGACAATTTTCCCATATATATCGTGACTGCAGATGAATACTGATCAGAAACTGTGCTGTATTTCGCCTAGGTCCAATTATGTAAGCTTGCCGTCCATTTATGATCCGCTAGGCGTGCTTCTTTCCAAGATTGGTTGTTCCATCCCTAGTAAGGCCCTTAAAGCATGATAGTAGAAGTAGCTATCTGATTTGCCGTAATCGCTTTTATGAATGTTGGAATAGATCAGCTAATAAACAGTGGCTTTATACCTGGATGTTGCATGTATCCATTTACAACTCCCCAGTTCACCTGTTTTACAATTATTTCGAGCTCCCAGGAAAAACCGGATTACTATGGCAACCACTGAATAGTGCGGAATCGTTTCATTTCTATATTCCCAATGATATAGTAACGAAAGTTGCGGACTTATTGTAGTCACCCATAAGTATAAAGTCGGGCCCTCCTTCCCATCTGCGAGAACGAATGAAAAGGTGTGTGTATATGATGTTTGGGATTCAGAGATGGCGACAACCAGCAATCATCTGGGTGTTTAAGCCGGTATTGTGGTGGAGGCAGGATAATAAGGCTAAATGTTTCTAGGTTTCATTTTAATGTCAGATTAGTGGGACTTTATACCAAAAACTACCTAGTAAATGAAGACAGCGAGGTGGAGTGGGGTAAAATAAGCTGTAATGGCTCATAGAGACATTTGTCACAACCTTAATACCATCGCAGGCGATGATGCAGGGAAAATAATCAACCAGAGTAAGGGTTATTAGTAAAATAGCCGGGGGGTGACTAAGGTCTTACGCGCCCGGTCGAAGAAGTGTGCGAAAGTCGTCGCACTTCCCTCCAAAACCATCGAGTAATCCAAACCGTCGGGAACTGCGGAATGCAACACATCGCCGTGTCACCTGTGCCGCTGTACCTTCAAGATGAATCTGAAGGAACAGCGCGCGTAAACGAGCTACAGGGTATCAAGGCTGGAATCACCCTGCACATAATCATGACCAGGCTGACTTGTTGGTTCTTGAAAATCCTCCTAAGCAACAGAAGCTGCCATTATAAAGTACAGGTTCGCTTTCTGGGGTTAGCTCCCGCGGTTGAAGTGTGAGCAGTCTGAACTCTGGAGCCAGTATGTTCCACGGACCCTTTCCAGTAAGCAAGCAATCTTGTGAAACTTTACAAAAGTATTTTTGCTCAGACGAGATGCGCTCCTAAGGCTTCTACTGTCACCTACTCAGGTAATATGCATTCAGGAAGTTTGTCAACTCAGACAGGCCGCGAAGCGGCCGAGCAGACTGTTAAGGTCCCCGCTTTATTACTGGCATAACAGATATCAAATAGAATAGTACCTATCATCGGTCATCTGGCGGATAGCAACAACCACTTCAAGAACAGTAGACAAAATGCCTTTAATGATCTTCCGATGATCTTGCTTTCGAACTTTCTAGGAGCGTCGGTGTAATGAGAAGGAACGATCACATTGTAATACTCAACGGTAGTCATGCGTGGGCGCCTAGCTAGGTACTGAGGTGACGGGGAAGCATACGACATGGAACATTGGGGTGCGTTCTTGTGAGAAATGGTGTTTTCCATGCATGAACCTAGCATTACCAACCATTACGGCCCAGATCCATAGTTATGTGTACGTGTGTTTGCGTTTGAGTTAGTGCTGGAGTATATACCCCACGTGTCGATTTTTTGAGAACCACCCTTTGTGCTATCAGTGCTGTTGAGTCAAAATACTGATTCTCTGTACGATTCACTTCATAACTGTCTTCCGTTTGGTAACGTGTTCTGTAAGGTGGGCTCTTTCACCGTAAACATTCTCCTACTCAGTGGCAACTCAGCGAAGTTAATTGATCACAGCATCCCGAGAAAGGATGCTAAAACAATTAACTGTGTGTATCACGCTGCGTGACAAACAGTTAGGGTTTTCAGGGTGAGTTTGATGATCGTTGAAGCCTTATATTACCATCTGGTATGGTGTGCCAATGGTTCAGGTACTTAGCTTCCAACCAAGTTACTGCAGTGATTCTCACGCCCCTGTCATGTACGCTCGAGCATTCCTCATCTTTTGGTACCACCTCTCTTTTGCAGCCAGCTCCCTCACGGCTGCCCAAATCTAGCATGCCACGAGCGTTTCAGACTGTCAACACGTTTTGCAGAGTGATATCAACAATGTGTACATCTGATTCCATGTAAAATACTCGCGTTTAATTCCGGGAGGCGCAGGATTATTCAAGTCTCCGTCCGCAAACCACCACTAACAGCATAAACAGCGTACCGTTATAAAAACCTCTCTGTCCGGAAACACAGCTGCTCATCAGTGTACTATCCTGTCTTAGGTCCTTCCATTGTTGAGGCGAATGTGAAGGATGCGCGTAATGTGATAGTAAGCTTTGAGCAAAAACTAGAAGCCTTAGGCATTTACTGCCCAAAGCTACCGTACACCAGATTCATCTGACCACATACGGTTACTTCATCCGTGATCTAATCACATTTCTGCCCAAGTATAAGGTGTTGTGTGAGAGTGTAGCGGCATAGTTTTTCGTCTCCGAAAAATAAACTAACCAAGGTTGGACATCAGATTTAAGCCTACATTTATTTGGAACGGTCAGCTTAAAACTCACTTTACAATTACTATCCATGTAGTTGGTTTATAACCAGGGTTTTTTCAAAGCGCACTGCAGGCGTCAAACGTAGCCAGTGTTACCGTCTCCGTAACATTCTCTAATTATGAGTACGTAAACTTGAAAATCATTTCTAGATCATGCTACTTTTGTTTTCCACATTTCTATCATGAGGACCATCTTGCTAATTGTTCGTTATTTAGAACGTTACTGTGATTATTCTTCATGTTTCACGTACCACTGCTTCACTGAGATCCCACACCTGACGGAGGTATTTCTGACAGCTACCCCGTCAATTTTGCGAATAAACCATTTGTCCACTTGTCCAGAGATCACCATTAGAAACGTTGTTCGAGAACATCTGTGGATTTGGTAGCTAACGTCGTGTATTGTGTGTCTCCAATACACTGAGTGTTAGTTTTACGAACCTTCGTTACCAAAGGCTGAAAAAGCTCATACAGAGCCTTGCTGCGCATTGTAACAATCAATCAGAAAGGCAGCCAAAGTGTACCTAAAATTATTTTACGCAGCGCGTAGCGGCACCTTAAATACAGTTGTCCCTCCTGCCCCTCCGAAAGTCCGTTGGCCGACGCTCGTAATGGTCGCTTCAGGTTCGATCCTTGAGCGCTGACTAGTTCCGATCGTGCGTTACACACACCACCCTGACAGACTCTGTGCGATGCCCTTCGAGTAAATAACCTCCAGCGCTTACTGCTGAGAAACTGCCAGTTTCTACAAGATTTGATTCGTTATTTTAGTAAAGGCCAAAGGCAGTGTTTTTATCGCAAAGTTAAATCACTACCAGAGTTTGGATACCACTGTTTTCAAACACTACTAATTTTATTTACTATTTTTCGTCATAGTCTCTGATTAGTGCAGCTCTCCATCTCCTTTATTTCGACCGATTGATTCTCGTCCGTAGTCTCAGCCGGCTTACGACGGTGTGAATCGCACATCTTTTACGACATACGGCGTACTGAATTTGCTGAGGTTCGTTTGGTAGAATACAAGGTGTTGAATTTGATTGAGCATGTTGGGATTTTGTAGAGAGTCAACCTTGAATTTGCTTCAGTTTGCTATGTGCGATAGGATTTCATGCTGAATTTTTACCGTGACTGCATGCAAACTGCATGTTTGGTCCTTTCAACTATTACCGACCATCTATTGAAACCCGTTTTCTTGACATCGTTCGACACGCTGTCGATTTTGTTAGATTTCGAATGTTTTATCGAGCTAACTTTTCGCCAACTAGTGGCAACTTGCGGACTCGTGTCTGGTTGCGCCATTTTGAACGCTTTTCCTTCTGGATAATTTGCGTACCTGGCCAATTTAAATCCAAGCTGTGGGCGCCTTTAATGTGATTTTGTCAGCTATGTCGTTTAAACTCTATTCTTTTTAGTCGACTTTTCTGACCGTTAACCGACCATCCAAACAGACTTTTAGAAATGTGGATTACGCGCTATTGAGTAAATTGTCCTAAATTCTCATTAGCGGCTTAACGCCTGTTGTTCGAAATCAGCGTTTAAACGTATCTGATTGGCGGATTGGTCTTCCCATGTATAGACATGTCTCAACCTGTTGTTGGTTAGTCTGATGTGTATAGTTGAATGGGTAATAAGAGTGATATCGTTCTTCCTTTCTTGGATCGTTTTATTAGTAATCCTACATGGCCATTTTTGAAAACCCCATGCAGACCTTCAGTATCTCGGAGAGATGAAAATTCCCTGGCCTTCTATCAGACGAAAAGTTTTCTAGCTACTCATCCACCGGGTTGCTTCTTTTAACCGAGCATTTGAACGCCGCAGTATCTTCAGAATCTGTTCATTTGTTTACTAAATAAAGACTTCATACATGCATGCAGTACTCGGGGTGCGGGCAGACTTGCCGCTTCTGTCGAGGACTCACACCTTTTATCGTGGCCAGAGAGTAAACACGAACTTAGTGGATATATTTTTTTGTTCTTTTGGAGCTAAATGCGCTTTGGGACGATACCCTGAAGCAACCGCCAACTTGGATCACTGAACAGCCGTTTTTGTGTGTTTGCTTGATTAAATCAATGTCTTCATTCTATCCTGTCAGCCTGACGCCGGCTGCCGGTAGTTTTCCACACGTCAGCAATGGGTGATAATAGTCATTCAACAGTCCGATATTATAATATGACAATACTCTGCTGTAAGATAGTGTCGCCAGACAGTAGGCATGTAAAATTCGGCTATCATATCGACTGAATACATCACACGGAAAGAGAAGAAAACCAGACGTCCGTCACTCAGGAGGTCACCAGCAGTAATGCCTAAGTGAAACAACAGTGTGTTGCCACCCACCCACCCTTCAGTGACGCGAGCGGCTGCCGAATTCAAAGTAAAAGTGGATAGAAGCTTGCGTGACACTAGTTGATAAGCAGTAAAATGCGCAGAGTAAGCAGCCTTGTGACTCACTCGTGGAAGTCAGTGCCGACAGTAAAACTATGTCGTAAGTACGCAGGTCGACTGCTCATGGATGACAGAGCAACTACACAGAGTTAAACCGCAAGCCTCTTTCATGAACCCAACGGAACGAAAAACGTTCGTCTCCGTTGAAGTAAGCCATATGGAGAGAAACAGGCTACAATGACCTATACACCGGCGAAACGGTACTTGATGCCAATATGTTCGGCCAAACTTTGAAATTGGAAGATTTATGTACAAAAGAACCGAACAGAGATTTTGGGCATTAGAAACGTCTTGGTGAAATTTTCCAGCAGAGTCTGCTACCGCAAGAGACGACATATCGCGCAAGTTCGTTTGAGACCACTTTAAATTACACAAGACTTTCAAGTGTCTTCCAGTTTATTTGATAAAAGACGACAAGTAACAGAATTCAGTGTCTTTACATGGTCTATGAAACGATGGACGATCCTTTCTACCCTGCCCAGTCATAGAGTGTGTTCTTCTAAGAACAACAAGGAGTTTTTGTTGAACAAGGTGCTTGCTCTACGAAACTGTATTAGGGTGCTGGTATAATCTCGCTCCCGGCAGTAGGCTGCGGTTGTGTGTTCTTCATAATTATTTTCACTACCTTGATATCACTTGCTCAGTACTCATAGGCCGGTGGTCTGAGACCTTCTTCTGTTTCCTCCCTCTGTGGTGTGTGATAGATCTCGCCACCGTCCAGTCCTTTGCGTACCTTGCCCTTTTAACTGATGCAACACATATGACAAGTTTGTATGCCAATACCTTCATAGTAGCTGCTTTACGACAGAATGAATATCATCCAGCCGAGTTGTCTCACTTTCCTTCAGCCTAATCGATTAGCCATTTATGTTGTGCACCGGTATAGTCACATCTGCGCTTCCTGTAGTTTAGGCCGCTTCTTGACTACATATGAAATGTATATTATCTATTTGGTCCTTTTCTTCTATAAAACATTAGAACAACGCCTTCTCCAACACCTTATTCGTCGCCGGTTGCCTGCTCACACATAGCACAGCAAACCCTTATCCTTAAGCACATGTACAAATGTGTATAAATATTGTCCACTTTTAGGCGATGAGTCAGTGCATTCAGCCAGATTACTCCGGCAGCCAAAACGGTAGTCCACGTCGACCAGGAAAGCTATATCCGATGGCAGCCACTACTCGAAACCCTTCGTCCTTCTGTGGAAGTAACCTTTCCCCGACCCAGTTCTGAATTGTCTGGTTCTCGTCCGCCTTCGTTTTTCACCAAGGTTTTACATTATCAACCAACCGTTCTTAAGAGAGTTTATTCGCTGACTAAGCTCGTAAGTCACGTTTAACTTCCACCACAGCTGTTCTCTGAGTTGATGTTTCACCACTACCTTAATCTCTCTACGACGGAAGGTTAGCGTTCTGAGCGATACCATCCGTTATCAAACTCTCGCGACTATTCTCCTGCTTCACTTGGTGGTTTCCGGCTCCCAATTGCTAAAGTCACCATGCTGAACACATGACAACACTTAATAGGAAGTGCTCAAACTTATACTGTTTCACACTTTTTGAGTGATTGGGAGTTCAGAGCGCCAACCGGTCTTCATGAAGGTTTCTGGAGTAATGGTTCTGTCGGAGCGCCAAATCTAGCACAACTCACAGCATATCACCGACTGTCCAAGAGAGGTGATTCCCCTGACGTGCATATCCTCCTGCTTAGTCAGTGTGGGTATTTGTTCATTATCGAGTTCTGAAAATGAAGCAAGGTAGCTCTAAGTGGTCTTACATAGCAGCTCCATCTTTCTGCTGTGAACAGCGTCATTTTACCACTGAACTTCTTTCCACATCACTGAAGTGTCACTAGTGGAACTCTCACAACTTTCACACTATTGCTGTTCACAGGGCAACAATAACAACCCGCTTAGCGTGAGTTAAGGGCTCTCAGTTAAAACATGGGCTACATATCAGAGGTTTCCAAGAAAACACACCTCTATGGGTAGCCATAAGGTTGCTATGCGCGTTCTTGATGCCACACGCATTCGGACAGGTTACGCCCAATCGTGCTTCTCCGGCTGTATTACATTCGCCTTACTGCTGCTTGAGGGAACGAGCTTAGGCTTTTTGTTTGAAACTGATAGAGCATTCCGCAAGGGTGAGCCCTTCACCGCTAGGGTCAAGTCCAGGGCGGAGCACGTAATCTAGTATCTGCCAGTCCTCTTCTAAGCACATTGCTTCAACACAGTAACACCAGTTCGTTAATGCTTCTAGTCCCCACACATACTCTACTGGTTCACGAGCTACTGATTCACAAAAAATTCAGAGCCGGTACAAGCCAGTCCTTGACCGATCATTAAACCATAATCTCCGACTGTTTTCTAAATGCTATTCCAGGAAACCGATTGATCTGGGGCTGCCCACTTTCTTCGTGGAGGGGTTAGAATGACTAAACTAGGAGACAGGAAGTTATCCCGATGATCGCTGTTTGAAAAGTACGTGAAAATCCTCACCGAGTACTTCCTCAGCTACAGAAACCCTGAAACTCATCAGGCAGTAGAGACTCTATGGTAACCATCTGGCCCTGGTTATGGACGGCCCTTAGTGAACTCACCAAATGGTGATACGCTGTGTCCGTTGTTTGGCAATCTGTCCCCAAGACAGCCTATGTTACTTCCGGGATTAGTATACTTGTCCTCTTCCGCAGTGAAATCCGTATATCTCCCAGTCAGTGTCCTAACCATCAAACTCATTTTAGTCAGTACTGTTAGACTTTTCTCGACCTGTTTCCGGCCATCTTCCGGAAATCCGTGAAGTGCTCTACGCCACTGCGTGACCGTTAGCCCGGACCCTTCCTTTAAATCTCTCTTCTGAGCCTCTGCTTCCCCACCATTCCGCTTTCCACCGAAAGTGCGCGTGATATTGTTGTTTACCCGCACCACACAACCCATATACGCACAACCTCGTTAATATGGTTGGGTTCCACAACAACCTGACACTTGAAAACAAAACTGGACAGATCGTCCGGTTCTAGGAAGCCCTCCTAGACCTGGTATTCCTGATAGAGTTCAACAGAAAGCACTGCGGATGACTCTTGTACGGGGTAAAGGGGTGGTGGTTCGCGGGGATTAAGTGCATTGCAGAAAGTCCGAAGCCTACTATGGATGCAACCGTCAGAATTGCTGCTGATAATAAATCTCCAGAAGTACACAGTGATGTGCATTAGCTAGGCTGGTGCCTCCACGTCTGGTTGCGCGCCATTGGTACCAGAGACACTTACTGCGATCTAGCAGATGAATTCCAGTTTCCTCTTTTATACAAGCCTTACGGACGACAGTCACTGATACAAGAGTGCCAACTAATGCCTTCGCGTATTGCGAGTGGGTTGCCGCGCCGTCGGAATGCAGGAAATCGATATCTTTTAAGAAGTTTGACTGCGGCTCCAAAACGGCATATCAGACACCAAGTTCGAGTAAACTTGGTACGCCTAGCTTGCAGCAGAATAGTGCATTGGCGGGTGAGGTTTGTAGGTATCTACCTGAGGAACAATTTCATAGACCTGTTGCATATAGAAAGATTGGATTGACCGTGTACCTGTTCGTCATTTTGCTGACTTTGGACGACATCTTCTTTCATTGTAAGGAAGCCCGCTACACTGGTTTTGGTCTCCGCTGACTTCCTGTAAAATATACCTGCAGACGATTGATGGACATAAGACGAAGTTAGATGAGATATGTTCCGAACAAATGATAGGATAATACCGACGCTTTTGGACGTCATCGATCAATATTGTGCTACTCAAACTGACAACTAGAAAAATGATTTGCGTTTTCTTGCCATCGTCGGCTACTAATTCTCTCGCCCAATTGGCCACCTGTGAATCAAAACCAACGTACGATTACTGTTGTTCGCTAACGGATAACGTAATAGATGGTTACGTCGAATAGTACTTACATTTCGTAGTGTCAGTAGAAACAGTTGTTGAAAATCCACTGGCTTATGTCACTTTCGATACTAACAGCGACTCATGCCAGATCTAGCAAAGTTAGGGTTCAGCAGACACTCGCAGATACAACAAGCTCTTGCGGCCGTTAGAGATACAAAATGTGCGTACAAAACTGTTTGCAGTGCTAGCAGTTTCAGAAGTAAAACCACTACAGACGCACTGGCCTTGGCAAGAGTCAGTATAAGCAGCTGTATTCCGTATCCCTTTCTTTTATCTGGAACGGCTGTAGATTCAACCATATCCAAAGCAGCGCACCGTCCGTGATTGATCGCATGCACGTCAGGAAAAGTGAATCAACACGAAAGACTTGTGGGGGCAGGTGTGGGACACTCCGTGGCTCTGTATAAAATTTTAATTCTCCCATGGGGAGTAGGAAGGACGAGAACGGGAGGATTACGTTTCAACCAAAGTTGAAATAGCGATTCTTGAGTATATGCATAGCGCCCTCTCCGGTGTTTCACTTCCAAGATGGTAGCTGCTATTTTGGCCGCACAAATAAGAGAGAGTGCAAACAAAATGACGGAGAAAGCCCACAGTGCAATGTGGGAAGTTTTGTGGGGCTGATTTCTCTACGGTCTTCTCTGACGGAATTACCCAAGTGTAACTTGATACACTGTTTATCGCGGACTTTTGAAAACCTCTTAGTTGTGATAGGCTGAGCAATAAACCAACCAAAAAGTCAGTCCGTCTTTTGGGAACCTTAATCATCGTGTTCACCCCCGAGAAGTTGGTCGAAAACACCGTGACTTGAAATCAGCCGACGCCAAACCAGAAGGCGTGGCCTCCGATTGCCCTCTGAAAGAGAGAAGCTTGACCAACGGACTAAACCAAGCCGAAAACCACGGCCGACGGCGAGCTTGAATCAGACATTATGACTACAATCCCTCGTCTCAGAATGTCCACTGAAGCAGAACGCGAAAAACAAGGATCTCTAGACGTCAGCTCAATGACTGTGTTTTTAGGTCGTGGAGTCTGCTGGAAGGTTCTGCCCAGACGTTTCTGATGCTCGAATTTTCTGTTTGGCCCGTGTGTGTATAAGCTTATCTTTATTGCACAACTTAACTGTACTTATTTATTTGTACGTATTGCTTCACTGGTTTAGAGGCCATTGTACAATATACTTCCTCTTATTTGGTGTGCTCAAAGGAAGCAAACGTTTTCTGTTCTCTTTGAATCATCAAAAGAACTTGTGAGGTAACTTCCTACCTTCGTCTTGTAGTCTTCATTCAGCCGGTTGGTGTAGTTACAGCAACATTCCACTATGGATATTAGCCGCCACAGTTGACGTATGTAGCTACTTGTTTTGCACATTCTTTTGCTCACCGAAAAATAACTTGGAATCCTCCGTTCTAGTTTGTTTTGGATTTAGTGGCCGCCGTTCGTCTACATGTTGCTTCCAATCGGTTTGGCGGTAACAGTATTGGACCTTCCAGAGGCGAGAGGACGCTCCGTGGGTGCAGGAACCCCAGGGAATCGCCTTCCGTTCCAGTGGCCTCAGATCTTACCAAACACTCTTGCACATACCTATCACCCAAGATCTTGGAGCAGCAGTGCTTTACCGGTGTCGTGTTCCACAGATCGAATGTAATTCTTTGCCTGCCACAACATTTATTTCTACTGATCGTTCAACCATGAACGTTCAACCCTAACAGTCGACAGTATGAAATTTTCTAAGGGTATATACCTCCAAACACCATCTAAAAGATACGATTTTGACATAGCAAAGATGCTGCAATTTGTGACTTGGGAATTATTGGCCAGGCCTCGATTATGTCGTTGATTTACGTACCGGCGGTGCTATTGCGTCTGTAACCGCGACAGAAGGCCATCAGCATGCCTTGGTGGAAAAAACTCGCCCCCAAATCCACAGCTCCCCCAGTCCCCTCTTCAACTGGGGACATTATGTCTTAAACTCATTCTCGAACTCATCTTCCTCTCTTCTTGCAAAAACAAACGATGGGATAGCTCGTTAATGCATAACAACTGTCAGGGTTCGTCAAGTATACAATAGGGATACCGACAGTTCTTGGAGCTCAAAGGCATACCTTTGTTTCATAAGAGACCTGAATTACAGATGGTTCAAGTGCTCCTGAACTGAATGTTTCTATGTGCTCCGTTTGTTCAGTTATCTCTGCCTGAATAAAGGAACGAGGATACGGCGGTTTTCCTTACGTGTAATCCGCCCAAGGCCGATGGTCACCGAGGAATTTCTGAACTCCGACGAATGTGGCAATTTGCGGCTTCGACTAAAATTGTGTAGCCAAGGTTCATTTTTGGTGGGGCCTATTTGTCCTTCTCCCCCATCTGGCAATTTGGAGAATGGAGCTCTACCCGGCGCCCTTGAAAAATTCTCAAGATCACAGCATTCTTCTGATCATCGCATTATACGTGACGCAAATGCATTCTAGATAAACCGGACATTAGTTTTTCCCCAGGACAGTGAGAGTGGGTTCTCCTTTTCTTATTCGAGATTGGAACGAAATAAAGCCTGGATACCGCTTGTCATCGCCGCAATGCGGTACTTCTTTAGTCACATTCTAACTGCTGGGCCCAGTTATCACTGTCAAAGACTGCCTGATACGCAGAGTTTCCATCAACTCGTCGATTGGACACACTGTCCGACCTTGAGCTTGCTTGTCATGGGCTATAACACCCAGCAAAAAACTCACAATTTGAAATCTCAGTCGAGACGATTTTAGTGCCCCGAGGAGCCGCCGCTATCAACTTACCATATGTAGGACTGCGGATACGAAATATTTCACGTTTCGACCCACAATGAGGGAAGCAAACGATTTATTCATATCACAAAATGTGCGTGCTTCTTCTCATCTCTAACCTCTCCATTGATTCTCGATGACCATTCCCACCTATTAGCGAAGTATGAACCTACGGAAAACCTAAGGAGGTTGAGTGCTTTATACACTGCTTAAAATAAGTGTAGCCAGAAAATCCGCGATAACACCAAACTTACACAAGAAGAGATCCCACGAAACCTCGCGCGGAGGAAGTTTCTTATTTAAGCATGTGTCTACTGGAAAGAATTGATCCTCCGGCTCTTTCCCTGTGGCCTCGGGCTAGAAGACTTTTTATGACTTCCTAGGTGTGGCCGAGTAATATGAGTACTATTTGGCAGTCTGCAATCTTGCACCCAAAACTTGCATCCTAAACTACCGCCGCAGAGCAGTAGTGACGACTCACTGCCGCAGAGTTTTCTCTACTGTATGTTGAGGGTCTTTTGTGCGCGGTTAATCCATACAGCTTGATGAGTTTCGGCAAGGTCCTGTCGAGGATTATTGAAACACCTGCTAGTCTAGCAAAACCCATTCATAAGCCGTTTAAACAGACATTAGAGATTGGCCTTCCTCCCGGTGCACTGAAACAGATGGTGGTAAATCCCATCTTCAGTTTGGGTGACCGGCACTTCCAATTAGTTATCAGCCAACCAGCCTTAATAGACTTCCGTGTAAGATGGTGGAAGGTTCAGAGCATCGTGCGATCTTTAGCCACTCTTCATCAAACTGTCTTTTCTGTCCATCCAACATCGCCTCCTTCCGAACCGTCCGTGCAAAACACACACCCATTTCCACAGATGGTTTGACGGAGGCCAGATAAAACGGGCCAATTCTTGGTCCTGTCTTCTTCGATTTAGCCTAGGCTTTTGATCATGTCCCATATGGACCACTGAAACGCAAACTGGAAACCTAAAATATTGGAACATAGGTTCCTCGCTGGATTGCCTCCGGTTCTTGACAATAAAATTTTAGAGTTAAAGACGGATCACAACTTTCGTCTACTTCAATCATTCCTGAGGATTTTTTCGAGGGTTCTTGCCAGGCCCTCTGTTGTTTCCCGTTCATATCAGAGACAATCCGGGTAACATCTCCAGCGACGCCCTTCTATACGCCGATGACGTAAGAATTTGAAAGGTCACCAATTCCGGCGCGTTGCAGACTGGTCTTGATGCGAGTAAGCGCTGGACGGACGATTGGAATCTCTCACTCGATGACAGTAGATGCCCACACGTGCCGTTCAGTTGGGGCTTTGGCGATGCCGTCGGGATTCGTAGTGCATTGGGTACAGTAAAAACCACTCAAATCGGTCCGAAGAAATATCCGGGCATTTTGATATCGTATCGCCACAAGTTGGTGACGAAAAGAGATTCGCCGCTCTCAGGCTGATTAAATGCAGTTTCTCCGCACAGACAAGAGGGCTTTTCAAGCGCTTTATGGGGTTTACACAAGACCGTTGTTCCTGCACGCCAATCAAGCCTTGCATAGAGGTCTGAAGAAAGACCTATCGGCTGTTGAGCGCGTCTAGAGCGCGACTAGCAAACCATTCACGGGCCCAAAATTGTCGCGTACGAGTCCCGAGGTGAAATTCTTGATCTGCATCCATTTACGTTTCAAAGACTGTGGTAAATTAGTCGTGATACGTTTCTTCTTCAGAGTGGACCTCACAGAATAGTTCTTCACCGTAGCTATTAACGACAGCCGACGAGAGCATGTCAGGAGTGTTTACGGGCTCCGTACTCGGACCGTTCTTAGGAACAGTTCTCTACCTATGGGGTTAATAACTGCCGGGACAGACTTCCTTCTGACGCCATGAGCTGCGCCTCCAGAGGTCGTTTCAGAGCATTAATCATTTGTAAGATATCCGCACCAAATTTAGTACGAATGAAGTTGAATAGTTTGGGTGTCGTGTTCAACATGTTATTGATAAACAGATTAAGAATAACACAACGTTACGAGCACGTTGTAATACTCCATGTTTCAACGACCTCGTGTGGCCTTCCTCAGGAGTGTTGTCGTTTCAGAGCATTGTTGGATTCCCACTTACCCAAAGCATACTAGTAATCCTACTCTGTTCTCGGAATTTACTGTAGTCTCCAAGAGCGGTTCTACATTCTGTTTATGATGATTGGCCACGGGGTCAACAGATGCCGATTGCACACCGAGTAGGAGAAACCGACTAGATGCGGGCATAAACGGCTTCTCACCACAATGGCTGCTTATTACCCGTCAATTCCTTATTTCTGACGACAAGTGGTTAGCCAGTCGGCAGAAACTCTCGAGCTGTTCAATCTTTCCCATTGCATCCAGTCTCTTCCACCTCCTACTTCACATTAGTTTGTTTCCACTCACTATTATCTTAATGTTACCTCACGAGACTTATATGAACTCGCAAGTTCAGAGTGATACGCTTTTTTCTCATCATCAGCGCCACCGCTTACTTCTTCCACGTCCCTCGTCTGAACACCAACACCTCCTTCCGAGAACCATCTGCCACAACAATTCGTTTTACTCCCAACCCTTGACCTGTTCAGAATGAGATTAGATGGACACTTCAGGGAACTCCCAGACATTTTCAGCCTTTTCACTCTGTTAGCTCAATTTTGATAAAAACTCCAGCCAGTTTGGAAGAATTTCGCAAATCGTGGTGACCAACGTGTTGTGGAATGTCCGCTTTTGTTCATCGTTTGATAAGAGTCCGCCTCTTCGTTTATTTCGTTGTTAAGTGCATGTTTTGTGTGTGCTCGCCAATTTTTGATGTAGACAACTGGTCCCGTTTACCGCGTTACTTTCTGTTTGCATCAATTCACTTATCACCTCTGCGCTCATTTTGGTGTTGAACGCTCTTGTAACAATTCCGTTCAAATTGAGACTATTCTTAACCAAATTCCACCCAGGAGCGGTTCAGGAGCAATTTGGAGACTTCCTGGTCGCGCAACCCGTAAATTTTTATTACCAGCATGCGTCAGTAAACTTCATCTCTCCCCTCCAAAATTGTTCTTTACTTCCATACTGCTCTTACTTTTGCCAAATAAATATTACAGTTAGGTCTAGTGTCCGGCGAACAGGCATTGGCTGCGTGGATAGTTGTAGAAAGAAAGGAGTGTGGATTAGTTTGGCCAATTTGGTCTAGACGCAAGTGAAGTCTGGTTTCGCTTCAGTTATAAGAACCGTGAATAAAAAGCGTGAGAGTTGTTTCCAGCTATTCTATTCCGCCCAATACTTAACGAAAGTATAATTGCGACGTCTCTTACTGATTACTGATAATAATCGCCGGAATGGCCACCGAAGTGAAACGGTATGGCGAAAAAGCTTGGTTTCGGTTTTTCATCAGTTCATATAAATAAAATCTGTATAGCATTATATTCAGTTAAACAAAAAACTGAGAACCAGTTCAACTGGGGTCAAACACACCATTGTTACAGATTCGGACCACGTCTTGATAAACTCAAGTCAATTATGAGGTGACTAAAACCGTGACATTTCTATCGGTCATGACGTGAGTGCTAGGCCATGACCATCCTAAAGCCCTAAAAACGCTGCTGTACGCACAGCGGTGGGTTGTTTAGTGAGATTCTGATAGTCTCGGCATATCCCTGAACAACCCACCGCTGTGCATACAGGAGCGTTTTTAGGGCTTCGCGATGGTCATGGCCTTGCACCCACGACATGATCGATAGAAATGTCACTGTTTTAGTCACCTTTATAATTGACTTGAGTTTACCAAGACGCGGACAATTATGAGGTGACTAAAACCGTGACGTTTCTATCGATCATGGCGTGGGTGCTAGGCCATGATCATCGGAAAGCCATAAAAACGGCTCCTGTACTCACAGCGTTGGGTTGTTTAGTGAGATTCTGATAGCCTCAGCTGTGGTCAACATTCGGCATCGCACGGCTTTTTACTGACCGCTGCAACATTGGTAAATCGGATGTGAACAAGAGACAGGATTGGCGATATGGTACAAATCGACGAGCCGTGAAGCAGTTGAGATGATAATCACTCTGTTAACTGCGCAGTCAATCCAGTCTGGATTATAGAAACAGATGCTTTAGGCCAACCATCTGATCATGCGACTCACGCAAGTAGTTCCACAGGAGCAAGCAAAAGGTTATGCTGCGGACGCGTTCTCACTCTCGCAGATGATCGACAGACGCTTGTCCTGCCGCCCGCTTACCGATATTGTCAGCCGTTGGTGGTCCGGTTAAATTGGATCGATAGGTTTCTGCCTTCCAAATGGTGGCTGTCGTACTGGTCACATTTATGGTTAATAGGACACATTCATTTCGGTCACCTGCAACGGTGCAGAAATCCACTGCATGCTCTCAAGTTTTGTGTTCTGAGTCCGCACTGCTGATCAGGCTATAACATAAGTAATGAACTGTTTTTCAATACAGATTAATTCTATGTAATCAGAAGCTTTACTTTTCGGTGTTGACTATAAAATGCCATCTCATAGGTCTAACCGTGTTTATGCTGAAACTCGGTGACCACTTATCAGATTTTTAGCCAAGTGTCGCTGTAAACCTAGGTCGGATGGAGACAAAACTCTAATATAACTAAGGGGTTTTCTCACGACTCCGGTCAACGGCGGGCGTGCTATCACAGAGCGACACCTGCAATCATCAGGAGGACTTGAATAAAAAGGGTAGTGATATCTTAGCCAGATAAGGACTCCAGCACATTCATTTTAGACACGCGCAAATGTGCAGGAGATACCACCATCAGATACCTCACGAGGTTTCAGCAAAGAGAGTGCACAACGTCAATGAGATAGAAGGTCGCACACCAAGGCATTTTTGACTTTTTTACAATTACCCATCACTGACTACATGACGTGGGAGTCTCTCAAACGGTGTGAGTCATCACCACCTCATATCCACGTCCTTCCTATTACATACAAGTCTGGAATGCCGCTTGTGCCCGTTTTGGCGATGACTTACCCAGGCAAACAACAGATAGCCTGGTGAGACGCCGAAATATTTGTCACCCCAACCCGTAAGTAATATGTGAATTTGAGCCTGACGATTGTTTGCTGTTTCTAGACATATTCATAAGTCGCCGGGCGAAGGGTTCTATCAAAAAAGCTACCTGTAAAAGTCCACGTGGCCCGGTGAATACCTGAACTTTAGTAGGTTCATACCAGTCCATCACAAACTGGCGCTGGCAAATGCATCGTTAACAAGAGTAAAACGAATCTGTGCGCTGTATGGCATTGTAGAGGAATTTGACTTGACTATTTCCCTACTAGAGCCTAATGGGTATCCAGAAGGGTTCATGGAAAGACAGACCGAAACCACCTTCCAAACAAATGGCCATGGAGAGGAAAGTTTATTTAGAATTGTCCCTTGAAGGTGATTTTGTGTGCACCAAAAGACTCAAAGACTTATGGATTTGGTTAAACCAAACTGCCTATTCCTTCAATCAAGGGGGTCAGCCTGTCTGTGCCATCTCACACTGTGTCTATCAATTTACATGCGACTTCAAAATGGTTACCTGGGTAGAACCGAAAGGTGCTTGATTTCGGGAGTGAAGGGTCATTTGCTTGAATGGGTAAAGACTTCTGTATTACGACAGTGTCGTTGAAACAAGCAGGCAACAGGCGTCCGCAATCGCGAGACACATCTTTACCACTGGTCACGTTATTGACCCAGTTTGTGTATTCAGAATGTTACTACATCACACGTCACTCAAATCCAAGATTCATGCAGCTTGCTGAGGTGTTCGCAGTCAGTCGACTGAACCTAACCCCGTGTGTTCACATGCAATTGCTGGTAAACTTGACTCTCCCCTGGACTCAGTAACCTTTCATAAATCGTCGATTATTATCCCCTCTACACACTAAATAGTCAGTATCAAAAACCGTTCTGTCATTGTAAACCCTGTACTGACGAAACAACACGAAATGCTTGAATCCAACAGATTTCTTTCCTTGGCTATTTCGGTCAAACTCCTGAGTGGGTACACACAGAGAGAATCCAGAGAAGCGGCCACTTCATCTTTTGACCATTGACACAAAGCTAGCAAACAGCTGAGGTAGATGTGCGATCTAGCGAAATTAAATGTCTTGTTGACGACAACGTTAAGTATCCCAACGATTGTTTCAGCAAGCTGGTCATCTTTAAGCGGCAAAGAAATGTACGCCACATCCTTCCCCTTGAAAGCACCCTGTCCTCGAGACATTGATCAATCTTGCCTAGGGAGCGTTCCGGGTGTCCATTTTCCAAGAATACTGTGCCTAGAAATGATCGTTCATCGGAAATCGTATCACTTGCACATATTTTCGTGGGTCTAACTGCGAACCGTTGTGAGATATTTTCTCTGCATCTGAATGAC
Organism: Paragonimus westermani; assembly: GCA_008508345.1. Taxonomy (NCBI): domain Eukaryota; kingdom Metazoa; phylum Platyhelminthes; class Trematoda; order Plagiorchiida; family Troglotrematidae; genus Paragonimus; species Paragonimus westermani. Next base: position 105,207 of record QNGE01002033.1, on the reverse strand, counting down.
AAAGCTGCTGAAATGTACGTACTGCCTATTCCAAGTATTTTTCTCATAAAACTTTCGGTGAACAGATCCATCATCAGAACGTATAGCTTGTTGAGTTTGTCATGGTTTGTTGCGTTATTTTGAGATTCCTGGGGTTTGATTGATGTTGAAAGGTGGCCCTACGCTTTGCTCTCTTCTGCAAATGAAATACATTGCTCATCTTTGTCCTTACACTACCTACTTTGACCGTTTCACTTGCCCCTATTTAGTCCGAGCCCTGTTAACTTCTAAATGCCGGAATTAGACATTTTTTCTTCCGTATTTCTCAAAGCATGAACAGTCGTTTTGCTTTGACCAAACCAATGACCAATTGTTTGAATGAGATCACCCCGTTTTATCGTCCACCATTGTTGATCGGTGCCTGGTTGTCAATTTATTGTGCGTGCACTTTCTTTCTTTGCTTTCTGGGGGTTTTCACATTCGAGGTGAGAGATTCAATTTTCTTCTATATTAATTCAGTTAATACCGTATTAAGTCTAGCTATTACGAGCGCTTTCTCGTTAACCGTTCCGAGGATAGATTATCTCTGTCATTGAATATTGAGAGGCATTTACTGGGTCAACAGATTACGTGTAAGTCGGTGTGAACTCGAATCGTTAGCGAACGACTGAATACAGCTCGTCGTTATATATCCAATTTCTGGTAGAACTACGCTTTTGTGAGCCAAGTTGGAAAGAGCTAAAATATCCGCTGGACTACCCTTTTCGTCAGCTGTACATAATATCCACGTACGGCTGGAAAACAGAGCATTCAAAATTGGCTTCCTCTAGTTGGTCGTTTTCAAGCTTCGCGGCGAGGATGTCTGCAAACCCCGGCCCAAATTGGGATCCACTATCACACCGTTCATTCGGCGATATGATTCCCCGTTGACTTCAATATGTACGTTGTGGGTTTAAAAGTACAATGGCTGTCTCAGGGTATACATACATCGAGAGTGTTTTCCACAATTTTTCCCTATAAATAACCTATTGTATGATTCAGTAAGACATGTTTAAACAGGGATTATACGAGGGAAAATGCTTGCTGTCTCATCAAGCTGAGTCCGTCGACTACGTCAGTGAGTTCAAAAGAGTGCCCTTTGACAACTTCTGTCTGATAAGTTCTGGGAGATGGGATAACCATTCAGCAGGAGACTGATATGGTGAGTTACACATGTTTAGAACAGATCGAAGAGATATATCTGGTGTGCGAGCTTCTGGTAATCCATAAGGCCTGGCAATTGCTACTGAAGTTGTTCGGATATATTTGGAAGTTTGGAGAACAATCATCCCGTTTTGATTTATAGAACTTGACATTCTCAATCGCCCTTTCTCTGTCCAGGGGATTCTGTCTTTCTTGTTTCTCATCTTTTCGAATTTGAACCTATCATATTGTACGGTCTGCATTTTTCTGCGTAATCCACGTTATCCAGTAGAACAGTTCTAGCAACTTCATCTGACTTTGAGAGGACAGCCTTTTCATTTTCCATCAGGTTTTTGGCATCTCGGACGCGTTCCATTGTTAATAGGTGTTTTGAGATTAGATCACTCTGTTGGCACTGATGACAGGAGTTAACAAATATACTAGTTTCTTGTTCTCATTTATTTTGCCATTACAACGGTACTTCTACTACAAATGTTACGTATTCGGCTGGACAAGAACAAGCTTGTTCGCCACGTCTTTCTTCTCTGTACCGATTGCCAAAGCAACCTGGTAAAAAAAAGACGAAAACGCACAGGAGTCTGTGCTTTGTTCGTCTGCGTTCGTCTACAGTACATGGTAAATGTTCTACAATTTCAGGTTCTCAAGAGGAGAAACCATCATGAACACAGACGAGTAGTAAACACTACCACTTTATAACAACCAGGTCTTCCTTTGATACCGGGCGTGCAACACGCGGCTTTGGGGATAATAACGCAACGAAAAGGACACGGAGGTTCGACCATACTCATTGGGCTGGTGAAACCTTAGCTGTATTTGGAAGGTCTGGGGGGGTACATACTGCATTGCTCCGCTAATTTGTACTACAAGCTAACCTCTTCCGAACAGAAGATTTGAACTCATTGTTTGATTTGTTCGGGGTCCATCTATGACATACGGTTATTAGGGCCAGTGTGTCAATCTCGGTCACGGTTTGATGAGGCAATCTTGGTGAACACTATGCGAATGACACATTACGCTCGGCCGAACTACCATGGGGAAACCCTCAGTTTCATTAAAATGTTAGTGATTTGCAGGTTGCCCTGTCGGCTTGGGAGGGTTAACAACAAACGCTGAGTTACCTCCTGTGCGTGCCCTGGCGACCGAAAACTTTGCTGACGACAATTTCGTGGAAATCTTGGAGGAGAGTTGAAAACGGATGGTAGTTTGTTGAGCAGTTCGCTTACGATTATTTACCATCGAAGCAGTTGGGTAACATTTCAACTCTTAGGATTCCAGCCTAGTCAAACGTAGTTCGTCACAAAATTACGTCACATAGCCTAGATCCAGAAACTTTGTCAAACTCCGCAGCTGTCAAGCGGGCAACGGTTTCAAAGGTAGCCTTGGGGCCCGGACAATTCATTTTTGAGTGCATGATTACAAATTGCACGGCCGAACTCCGATGTTCTCCGTGCGGGCCGGAATAGGAAATGTTACCTTCACAGACTGTTGGTAAGTAGTAAGCAGAACAAAAACTCACTCTTAGTGGGCCTCGTGGACGTCTGAGTTAACGGGGTGCATCTGAATCGTATTTTAAATGGATTTCCCTTCGACTTTAACCTACCAAGTGGTACAAAATTGATGCAGCCTCTGAAGAAGACCTCCGAATATGCAACCAACCTAATCTGCTTCATATGAACAGGCGAGGCAGAAGATGCGAAACCTGGTCCCACATGTATCTTTGAGTTGAACGTAAGTGAACTGATTATGCCTTAACGAGGCCAGCAGTCACGATGCACTGTGGGTATTTTTATCTGTACTGGTTTTCCCACAAAACAACAGTTCAGTCAACGTATCCCCTTCATGGCCTGACGCCACACGATGCGAATTTTCCCCACTGTGTGAGGTTTGGCTTTTGGTGGCATCAATTTCATGTCTGCGATGAAAATTTACCAGAGGAACACCCGAAACCTACGTACAAAGACCATGTCAAATCCCCCTCTGAGCATAGTCATGTGAACTGAACCTTTCAACCAACGATTTGTTGACTTCTACGTGTGTAGCTTTCCAACCGTAACCGTGCAGCTGAGGACAGGATGCCATATGCCCATCACAGCAGACAAGCTGTCTGGCTGCACAGTTTGGCCAACCACTTAATTTGTATCACCCATGTATCTCTTGCAGTAAACGTTATGTTCGGAAGCTCCACAAATTCCGGTTCCTCCAAACCTGCAGATGCAAACCTTTGAGAGGAGTGGGCCTAATGATGATCCTCCCTCAACAATCTGTGGGTTCACATTTTGCGTGCCCATTTATATCACTTGCTTGAATAAATCTTCGGCCGAAACCTCAACAGAACCATCTGAAAGAAGGCACTCACAAAAATGTACAGCGGTAACGAGTTCCAAATTCGACGACAATGGGTCTTTAGAGAAAGAAAGCACAGAAATTCACACCCGAAGGAGGCGGCGGCAATTGAACGTACTTTTTAACGAACGCACCAATATATCCTCCTGCATACGGTCGAGCGTTTGCCCGGTAATTGTTGGTTCGAAGGATGTGGAGAATTAAACTTGCGGCGGAAAAAATAAACTATAATAATTCACTTATAAGATATCCGCACCAAATTTAGTACGAATGAAGTTGAACTGTTTGGGCGTCGTGTTGAACATGATACTGATAAACATATTGGGAATAAAAACGTTACGAGCAAGTTGTAACACTTTACGTTTAAACCACCTCGGGTGGCCTTCCTCAGGATTGTTGTAATGGAAATCGGAAGTAGTGTGTATGTTGCACATGGAACAACTTTGTTAACGAAACTCGAGCTAACGGAATTCGTTTAGATCTCACGCTATTGTGGCGACTTCTAAGTTCTAAGTTCTATTGGTGATTTGTAGCAAAATTTGGCTATTTCTGTCGAGACACCTTTGTTTATCTCAAATGCGTGTTCTATTTGCGCTCACTGGAAATCCCTCACACCGTTTCGTGCGCTGCACACAGGGCACTTGCTGGCTGCACGATTACTTTTTTATCCCCAGATTATTACCAGTGGGTAGCCCACTGAAACTGGAGTGAAACTCTGGGAGGCAGTCCCTTCAACGTCAATCAACCCTTGCTATTTTAGAACTCTAACAGTTATGGAACTACGACCATCTATTTCCTACCACAACGCTGTGTGTGTGACACCATCTGGTGCAGCGATTACTCATGCATTCGGAATTGGGCTATAATGCGAAGTCGGCACCACACCTGTTTTATTATGTGTAACCCTGCCAGGAGTAACTCACAATTTTGTTCAAATTTTCTCGCTGACACTACCTATTCATAGTTCTGTCTTACTGGTGCTCTGTGCATCAAAAAATGGCATGAAATTAATGTTAATCTTCATAAAACAACACCAATCAGTTACGCACTGAATCACTTGGATTACATAATATCCCATTTTTCCAGATATGTTTTGTCCGTTTTTTACCTGAATCGCTGGAAATCACTGTTTAAGATTGAATGTTGCTGGTTCTATCTACCCATGTTAGATCTACCAACGCTGTGACCCATCAGACACTGTTAGCGGCGACAGGCGTCTGCTGCTGGTATGGGTGAGAAGTGTCCGTACAAAACGGCGTGCAGTGCCACCAGTGTCAGAAGTGGTATCAATTCTAGTGCACTGGCCTCAGGGAACACCAGCACGAGCAGCTAGTTTATTCATCTCTCAGTTATACCTGAGTGAGCCGCAAGTTTAACAAAAGCCAAGGCACCGCTCCGCCACTGACAGGTCTTGAACGCACCAAGACAAAATGAGTAACGTAGAAAACCTGCGGCTGCAATTGCGGGGCCTTCCTTGGATCCCAGTCTACTTTTATTTCTTCCATGGAGTGTAAGATAGAGGAATTTTGACGGACCCCGTCCAAAATTAAGTTGGAACTGCAGTCTGTGAATGAGTACTTAGAGCTCACACTTCCTAGTGTTGCAATTACCAAGAAGGTAGTAGCCCTCCCAACTGAACACATATAGGATATGGCAACAAAAATTAAGGAGAAAACCCTCAAGGAAAGAAGAGTTGTCTTGTGGGTTTGCTTCCCCACAACATCTCCAACCGAGCTAGCTAAATCAGTCTTAGCGTCTTCATTCTCCCCGGACGTCACAAACCTGGTACTCGCAAGCTGTGTGCGCGCCATAACAACCAAAAAGTCACTCGGCCTTTCGATAACATTGCCGACCATGCTCACTCTCGAGACCGAGGAGGAAAAAACAGTGGCTCTGAAGTTTGCCAACGCCCATCGGAAAGGCATATCTTTCGATCGCTCTCGGTAAGAGGGGGTGGGACGCGAGCAGCGGACTAAGACCAAGTCATGAATCATGGCAGACCGGAACCTACAACTGGAGACTGAGGTCGTGGTACCTGCTCCCGAATTACCCTCTCAAACCTCTGTGACCGTTGTCGAAAGCGAAGACACCGTCTGCAGGGTCGTTCCAACGATCGAAACACCAAGCATACGCACGAATATTGAAGACACTGGAACCGCACAAAAACCGTCTTCAGAGCTGCCCACCTCAAAACCCACCAAACTGTCAGCAGAAAACCCTTCCTCTCAAGAATTTGGAACAGAAGCAGCCTTCTGAGACCGCCTCCTGCAACTCAGAGAGAAGTAATTTGACCCACACTAACAGGCATTTCCATCAATAGCCCCATAGCACCACGCATGTTACGCCATCCTCATAACCCCGCACCCAGCAGACGAAGAAGTCAAATTTTCCGTGATTGATAACTCCCAAACATCTGCCCAAGAAGTAGAATTTGACATGGGTGCAGATGTCGCAAGTTGCGACACCAGGACTGCTAATCAAGCGTACAGTAGGGTTGCTGACATGCGCACAGACGGTGATGTCGCGCCCGCAGATTCAAAGAAGTATGGTCGGGACAACTACCACTCAATTCTGGACCTCCCTTCCACGGCTCTTTTTCGCGTTATGCCTTCTCTTTTCTCGTGAGATCCAACGAGGAAGTCTGTTCAGTAAATTACCGGAAACCAAACAGTTAATTCACAACACCCAAACCCTCATGTTCGCTTCCACTGAGACCCGGTCTACAGGTGATATCAGTGACGATGGACTGAGTGTCTCTGAGTATTCTGTTAACTAGGCTGACTCCACCCTTGGTAGAACGGTGGGTTCTGTATTTTTCCTCCAGCAGTATCTTCCAACACTCACGGTTACCGGTGGCTTTCAGTCCTTTTATAAATCTGACGCTCTTTGGCTCCGACTAACACTGCGTGGCCGAGACTTACTTCTGATGGGGGTTATTTACCGTTCTATCTCACCCGACGTCTCCGACGACGACAACTTTCTGGTCAACCCGAACAAATTCTTAACGCTACAACGTTTTGCTCATCTGCTTATCATGAGTGACTTTAATGCGCCCAAGATAAACTGGTCATCGGTTTCCCACCAGGACTGTGATGGTGGGTTCTTGACTTCCCAATCGACGTTATTACGACAAAAGGCGTGGACACAACACGTCAACGCCCTGACTCACCATCGTTTTATCAGATTCCCTCTCTGCTAGATTTAGTCGTCACTAATGAGAGCCATTTGGTAGACAGAGTGATCATCGAGCCGCCAGTTGAACACAGTGACCACTCCTTGCTAACCTTAGATCATATCTGTTACTGGTTACAACAACCAGCGAAAAAGTTCACAATTTGAAACTTTACTGAGACCGATTTTAGCGGCCTGAGAACCCACCTAGTTTCACTTCTTCTTGACTGTGGCTCCGTGGACCAAAACTGTGGTGCGTTTCACACCGAAATTCAAAAAGTGAACGACCTACTTGTACCGCGCAAGCTGTGCACTTTCTCTTATCGGCCACGCCTTCCGCGCAGGATACGTCGTCTTCTCGATAACCATCCCAATGTTTCCGCGAAGCATGAACTTACAGGTGTAGGCGGGAACTTCGCGAGCACACCAAACTCGTGCGGGACCGAAAACTTATTTAAGCAATGTGGCGACTAAGCAGGAGAAAACCTTTAACTTTTTCTTCGCAACCGCCCGACTGGGAGACTCCGTCGGACTCCCTAGTTGTGGCCGAGTTATTCAGGGAGTGCTACTTGGCAGTCTATAACGTCGCATCCCCGAGCTGGCATCCTGTCCTACTGCAGCAGAAGTTCAAACAATCATTTGTGACCGCTGAGTTCTCCGCGCACGATGTTGAAAATTTCTGTTCAAGGTCAGTTCGTACAGTATAATGGGTTCTGACGAGGTACATCCCAGGGTACTCAAGGAAGCAGCTCCTAATATGGCAGTACCCCTCTATAGGCTGTTTAAGCAAACTCACCACTTCGGCATTTTCTCTAGTGCACAGGGAGAGGCGACGGTCACACCCATATCCAAAGCGGGTGCCCAACACTTCTGTTAGCCATCGACCAATCGCTCTTACCAGTATTTCGTGTAAGATAACGAAGCGCCTATTAAAGCGTGCCATCCTCAATCACTTCTCGAATCCTCTTTTTTCTTCCACCCAAAATGGCTTTCTTCCTAATAAGTCATGCATAACAAACGTGCCTATTTTCATGGATAGCCTGACGGAGGCCAAAGGCAATTGCCTTGTTTCATGTACTGTCTTTTTTGATTTTACCAGGGCTTTTGATCCTGTCTCACGCGGCTACTTGAAACACGAACTGGGAGCCTATGGTGTTCAAGGAGAGGTTCTCTGCTGGATTAACTTTTATATTGGTGGTAGAACTTTCAGAGCTAAAACCAGATCAGAACTCCCTTGTGCCGCTTTCAACTCTGCGGGAGTTCCCCAAGCGTTGGTACTAGCTACTCTGTTGCTCCTTGTTTACATCAACAGCCCTCCAGATACTATTTCCATAAAGGCCCTCCTATGTGCTGATGACACCAAAATGTGGAATGCCACTGAGCCCAGTTTACTGCAGATTGATCTTGACGCGATTAAGCGCTGGTCGGACAATCGGAGTCTCCCACTAAATGACAATACCCGGTAGGGATTCTGGTAGCGCCTTCGTGACTCATGGTGTCTACCACAGAAGGTATCTTGAAAATCGATCTGAAGGAAGATCAGGGCACCTGGTTGTCGTCTATCTTATTCGCCGTGTGTTACCATGAGATGGCGGCAAGAAAAGGATTCGCCGCGTTTAAGATGATTGAGCGCACTTTCTCCCGCATAGACAAGAAGGCGCTCCTAACGCTTTGTTGGGCCTGTGTAATAAGGCTCCTCCAGTATGCGAATCAGGTAGCATATACCGACCTGAAGAAAGGTTAGCTGTTGAGCGTGTCCAGCGTGCGGCTACCAAGTTGGTCGTGAGCCTAAGAACTTCCGCGTACGAGTTTCGAACTGAAATTATTGATCCCTACCCACTCGAATTTCGAAGATTTCGCGCTTATTCAATAATCACAAGCTTCTTTTTCAGAGTAGGTCTCGTAGAACAGTTCTTCACTGTAGCGAATGAGGCCGGCCGGCGGAGGCATATCCGGTAGCTTTCCAAAATTCGTTATCGGACCATTTCTGAGGAAGCAGCTCTCTTTTTACGATATTATCAACCAGTGGAACAGTCCTCTTTTCGGAGTCGCCAGCAGCGGTTCTAAGGATCATATTAAAGTTTTGCGTGACATTCATTGATCAAAATTTCGTTATGCGAATAACTATACTTTGTCTTTGGTATCCACTGTAATCTCCAACAATGGTGCTACACCCTGTTTCCGAAGATAACCTCCCGGATTAACAGAGAACTGCTGACATTGGACAAGAAAAACAGACTGGATCCAGGAACCTTAGGCCCTTGCCTCGAACACGTGTGTCAATCGCTGAAAACGGCTGAAATCGCTGGTAACCTTTTCAGTAGTCAGTGAGATCGTCAACATGAATGGAATTAGCAACAAAAAATTCGGCCCATCATTTTGTCTGCATAGGCATTCGCATCCTGCTGCAGTTCTCAAGCTGAAATTAATATGGAGGACATGTGGTTCACCAAACCAGTAAAATGATTTGTGCTAAAATTCCACCTCTTACAGACACCAGTACTGGGAATGTAGCGAGTTTCCAATGACAAATGTGATTCAATAACACAGAGAATAAAGTGTAATACATCGAACGTATCATAGCACTTCTTCACCTTTGTCACCATTGCTTTGTTTGTCTGCACCAATTATAACATTTAAAAGCCGTGTGAGCACAACGGTGTAACTTACATTCATTCGAAATGTTGAAATCCGTAAAAGTAAACGCTTCACATAACACATTTCGTTGATTCAACCAAGGTTTCGAACAAAAACGATGCAAAAAGGAACACCACCGGAAGGTTTGTCCTTATTTTAAATAATTTCACCTGCTGAACATTCTTGAGAACAGTTGCATAAAATATAAATGCACTATGACTAGTACCATCAGCGATGTTCTGCGCAACAGAGGATGGCAGGAAGTCTACAAGTAAGCCTTGTTTGTAGATCGAAGTTTGTTGTGTAAATATTGTTTGCATGCATCCTGTACCTTGGTAGCACACCTATTCGTGGGAACAGCTGTTCCCTGAGTGTTCCTGAGTGTTCTCGGAGCGTTCCCCGAGTGAACCCTGAGTGTTCCAAGTAGACAGTCCGGGTACACTCAAGGAACTATGGGAGAAAGAAGTGCGTGCAACCCCATTAAGCGATCTTATCACATGCCACACATTTCTACTTTCCTACGGCGCTCAATTGCGTTAAACGTAAACCTAATCTAGCGCAATAATGACGAGGCAACATTTCATTTCACGAGGGGTGACGTGAAAGGCACATAGACATTTATATGTTATAATAATTGCAACATTTACAACAATATTTTTTTTGAATTTGACGGGCACATATATTGAATCACAGTACTGTGATTCAAATCACAATATTTGGGAATGGCGGTGGCAAAGACAGTGAAGGAGCGGACAGTTGGGTGGAAGATATCGGGGTGGGAAACTGTCCCATCTGTGAGGATGTCGCAGACGGAGACATTTCTGTAGGACGCACAACGGGAGACATTGTCCTGGGAGTGAAAACCTGAGAGGCTGCCGGTGTGGGTGAGCCAATAACACTTGGGGAAGACAGTGGTGTGACGGGTTTGGAGGATATCATCTGAGAGGACGTTGAAGGCGACGGTCTGGAATTGTGAGCAGCAGGATGGGCTGAGGGCGTCGGCTTGAATCAATTCAACCAGTGCACACAGCAAACGTTGCATACTGTGGTTGTCTTGTGTTGCTACTGTGCAAAGGGGCTTCGGATTCGTCAGATGATGACAACGACAACGATCGTTTGGAGGGCTTGCTATGCACATATCCTGAAGCATAAACTTAAGAATTACCGGATGTGCTGGATACGCCTTCCCATCTTAACAGTAACATAGGAAGATTCCAGGTCTGTTGTACTATCCGCCTTCTTAGCGTAACGCCTAGCTTTCAAATAATCGTCTGTGAACAGTGAATCAAAATTGCTCAAAACAATTTATTCGGAAGACAACAGTAACAGAGATTCGCGAGGAGCCAGAAAGTGGTGCTAGGTGAAGTCGGACATTTTCACTGAATGAGGGGCCGGACACACTCGGCCAAGTTGCAATACCATCGGTTATTCACAATGAACTGAGNGCAAAGGGGCTTCGGATTCGTCAGATGATGACAACGACAACGATCGTTTGGAGGGCTTGCTATGCACATATCCTGAAGCATAAACTTAAGAATTACCGGATGTGCTGGATACGCCTTCCCATCTTAACAGTAACATAGGAAGATTCCAGGTCTGTTGTACTATCCGCCTTCTTAGCGTAACGCCTAGCTTTCAAATAATCGTCTGTGAACAGTGAATCAAAATTGCTCAAAACAATTTATTCGGAAGACAACAGTAACAGAGATTCGCGAGGAGCCAGAAAGTGGTGCTAGGTGAAGTCGGACATTTTCACTGAATGAGGGGCCGGACACACTCGGCCAAGTTGCAATACCATCGGTTATTCACAATGAACTGAGAACAGCACAAGCTTCTTCACCTCGGTCATCAAAAACTACGACGGAGTACATCTGAAACGGAACCGTTTCATTTATCAACAAACAGGGCTCACATTGATGAAAGAAATATACAGTGAAAAGTTATGTATAGGAATATAAACTAGGCATACGAACGAAGTGTGAATCCAGCGGAAAGAGCAAACACTTGGCCATTATTTGCGATACGGGCGCCGTAAAGTGTCCTCGCTGAGTCCAGTCACTATAAACATGAACAAATGCTGCGACGGAATACTGTGACTGAACAAACGTCTTGCAAGTTTCCAAAAGGGGTTATATTGAACTGTACAATCGGGAGTATCAGGGTGAAGTATATTTACAATGCGGCAAGGGTGGTTGTCAATGATCACAACGTTATTGGAAGCAACGTTTGTAAACAAAACGTTATTCTTCAAAAAATGTGAGCAGTGACAAAGTACTGGAATGTTCACAGGCATGCCGATAGCGGAATGCAAAGTAACATCACCACTCACATCGGTTGTGAACATACGTTCAGACCAACGCTTGTAAATCTGACTAACAGGTTTAGTCGGACAGTGAACCGTAGATTGCAGTTTGTACATGAATGATTCAAATGCGTACGCTGAAAACTGGTCCAAGGTACCGTGGTTTAAAACATCGTTAGCATGATGAACAAGAGAATTTAAAGTATACACCATCTCACCTTGAACATACAGTCGTACAAAACTGAACATGAACACACAGATCAGTTACTTAGAAAAGTCATGATAAGCAAGGTGAAAAGAGGGATGATAAGGAAGGTAAATAGCTACAGAAATACATAAAAAGCTTTTATACTTCGCATCGTCCAAAATACCTCTCAAATCAGCAGGGCTCAGATAAAGCAAAGACTTTCTATATTCCGTTGCTTTCTACTGCTTGACGTCAAGAAACCCACGACCCTTGCGGGGAAAATCACAAGTCCAGCTTGTTTGAAAATGCAGCATTCCAGCACTGATTCGGTTATTCGCTTGAGAACCAATGCGAGCGTTCTGTAACATAGATCCCGAGGTCCAGTTGCTGATCAAACGACGGACCAAACCGTAGCATCCAGAATGCATGTAGTCTATCGGGAAACAACGTATCATATCAATGGGAAGAGAACAAAAAGGAGGATTGATCATTGAATGTGAGGCGCAAAAAGTAGCGTCGGTTCTTGTGGAAGCATCATGTAAAATAAACGTTACATTTCGATTGAAGTACAGTCCTTTCTGGTTACATTTATCACAGCCATAATAAGCACCATGGCTACGTATTCGTTGAACAAACGAACAAGCCGGTGTATCATAGATAATGGTCTTAAGGTTTACGCTCACGTTGGTCTCCGCAAACTGTGTACCTGCTGATAGCACACCACGCAGTTTATTAACAACGTCAAAAAGATAACAGATGACATCCTCCGGTCTGCCCTTTCCACTGTAGATGCTAACAATGAAGGGTTGCGACACAAAAGGCTCGCACAGACGGCATGAGATAGGTCATAAATGTACTTTCCCGACTTGATCAGTGACAAACCATCAATATTCAGGTGTATTGCGATGTCCCACAACTGGTGACATTCCAACGCTTGTGTAATGCCATTAACCAAACCGAAATGTGCATATACACCAGGAAGCACGTCACGTATCAACGAAGTTCGCGGGGTTTCCATCATTGTTCTTGCATCCGTAGGCAGTTCGGGAAGTCCTTCTCTCAGAATTTTTAACAGCCGATTGACTTACACTCTGGAATTATTACTTGAAACAACCCAGTCTCGAAGCCGGTCGACAAGATTGTTCAACAACGCAGATTGGGCATCATCAGCATCACGGGTTTCCCGCAACAATTCACACTGTTGTGCTTGCTCGGGAACATCTAACATTATCGGTTACATAAAGGAAGCATTTACAAACACCTTCTAACAAACCGGGTGAATGGCACTCAACAAGCTCCAGCCCAGCATTGGAAATGCTAGCATGGAAACTTTCCACAGCACGGCGGACGTGAGGGTGAATAATGGAACGACTGACTAGTAATTCCATACCCCACTGAAAGCAATATACATTCGTTAATATGAACTCACATTTTTTCGATTGCTGGTTGTCAGAAATCTTTGAACGAAGCAACAAAATGGTAGCAAGCACCATTGAATGGTTCCCTCGACGTCCACTTGCATTACGCCAGGACAAGCTTTCGAAGGCATATCTCGGCGTAGATGACTGTTTGTTATCGAACATATTAACGATGGCTGCGGCCATGGGTGAGGAGGCAATGGAGACACAATTGTTTACTCAGATCCAGTTTATTGTTTCCGTCAATTCATCCGTCAGCAATATTTTCCTAATTTTCCGGGTGCACTCACCCCTATGGATGTACCGCCAACGCTTCTGAAAAGGGTCACCTGGGTACTGTAAATCGTAAAAACGGAACATACCGGATGGGTATATACTTCTGCTTCCTCCAACTTCATATTCAATAGTTGCATGTCCCCTATAGGCTACATCGGGAATCGCATGGGGAATTGTGCGGTGGATGACGGACCGGAAGGTGCGTGTTGGAATCTCAGTGAATTCACTTCCAGTCGTAAGGTGTGCAACTCCTCGCGGATTCTGATGTTTTGGAGAACGAATTTCTCAATACCACCTGATGAACACGGTGATTATTTGTAGTAAACGGACTTAACTTTCAACTTTCTCACTTTGGCAGTGTCGTTTCTGCATACTGCCTCACCCATAGATGTTGTAACACCAGCCGTAGCCATGGCTACAGCTACATGAGTGGGGCACACGGACCTGGTAAAATACATGCGGCATACGGGTACTAACTGAGTGTGTACGACCTTCAACAATTTGCTGTTTCCCTTATACTTTCAGGCTATGGGCTATACCACAGTATATTCTCATGAATCTGTAATTTTTACGAAAACGCGAAATTTTCTCACAGTACTCCTGCCTACATTTATTTTTCCCAAGAAAACACCTCACAGAACATTGCAGACAGCAAACGGTGAAGTACTGATTCACTTTCAACAGTCCCGAACAGTACGCATGATTATTGGGTAAACGCAGTGGACGCTGAGGAAAACTCTGTTATGGACCACGTGATGTAAGCCTGCGCTCGATGGACCACACAGAACCATCTAAAATAATCCTACGGCCAAGCTCAACAGAGTGTGCTTAATTGCACGCTGCACTACGCAGCTTCTCCCAGGTACGAATTCACCTGACGCGGATTACAAAATGGTCGTTAGGAATGAAGACTATATATTTATTCGACAAAATGTGCAAGTGGTTTCCTGTTACGATATAAATGACGCAGACACTCAAGTTAGCCAAGGGGTCTAGAGATCGGCTGCGGCCATTCAACGCGTCGATAAGTTAATACACCGGAAGTGTGTGTGGTTCGGGTTTCCATCATACACCCACATGGCATGCGGACTGACAATCGGACAACTTCCATCATGTTAGATTTTTCCTAACCTACGTACAACTTGCAATTATGAGATTTTCAGCCAATTTGCACATCCCAACACAGGCGGGCCAGTGAAACCTCCAGGTCAGTACAACGCTACTGTAGTAACGCGCCCGTACTGGCTTTGCGCCGGTGCCGTTGGAGCAATGAAGTCGGGCTGCGTGTCGCCTCGTGAGGGAGAATTCGGGCCAATTGAAAATCGCGGTACCCAGCGCCTCCCTTCTCGTAACAATTAGCCTACTTTGATTGGCGTTTGTCTGCTAACTGATTACTGCCAACTACGGCTGTGCGCATTGAATATCTTAATCTGTGTAAGGAGGCAAAATCACCAAACCAATCTAGTCAGGACATCGGTAACGGCTGATGAAATCAGTCATCATTTCAAACCATCCAGGGCCGCGGTGACGGCTGACGAACTCAAAAAGCAACAAAGCACGGAGGGGCACGTCGGACTGACAAGCAAGATACGTGTAAGTGAGTGGGTGTGTCACGTCACCCGGAGAAACTAACGCTTATGAATTTGACCTTACTTGGCCACTTCGAAACGAAGTGGCCTAAACAAGCTGACAGTGACTCATCACTATTTCATGGTATATAGTTACAGGCATTTCATTCATTTGGTCGAACTGGTTTTGGCAATACAACGTGTTTACCGCAACCGTGTCTTTCTTGTCTCCGCGCAAGTAGACTAGTGGAAGCCGCATAGCAGGAACCCAGGTCTAGCAGTCAAGCAGTATAAGAACGTTTGGCAAGAGAAAAGCGCGTTACATCACTCTGCTTTCGTTTTTTACCATGAATGCGGAATGATAGAAACCGAAATTCTGCGCTTTAACTTTTGTCGCCACCCGTTGCATCTGTAAAAACGGAAGTAACATTACTGTACATGGTCCTAAGTTTCCGGTATTGAAAGGCATGAGGCGCTGCACCTGTACTCAGTCAGGTGAGCTGGAAGCTCCGGAACACACATCACTTCATATATGCGTGCAAAAACCCGAATGAACGGTGTAACATGGAATACCCCCTGTTTTGGAATGTATCCCGTTGTACGGAACTGGAACATTTCTATGTTTAAAACCGTGATCATTCTCCGAAATAACTGAACCATAAAACCATATTATGAACAGCGACGTCTACCGCAAGTACACTGGGAAAATGGACCACAAGTAACGCAAGAGAAATAGCAGAGCACAATCAACCAACTAGTAAACGACCGAAAAGTCTTGTTATGACCTTGGAAGGTCGAACAAACGAAATGATGCATACATGTAACTAAACAATAGCACTAGTGCCAGCAGTGAAAATAAATAACAGGGTAGTTGGGAAACGTGGCAAACCCAGGGTGTTGTTTAAATGTGCATCAATCAGGATCACTGGAAGCTCTGAAAATCCCTTCCTTACAGAATTGTGTACGCGAACCAGGAAGATCAGATCAACCGAAGGCGTGCGAATTCCAAACACCGAAATCAAAATAAAATTCGCAACGATCGCAAAGAGCGACGAAAAAAAAGAAGATTACGATGGTTGAAAATGAAAGAATAGTTAGTTCGGTGTCGCAAGGAAATCGGAAAGAGTTGGGATGACGGTTGATGCATACATTAATGATCGATTAGAGAAGTGAATAGGAATGAACTAGAATGCAGGCTGAACTGTTCATTGAACTTGCTTTGTATGCGTGTGTGTTGTCCATCAAACCAGTCACCGTATGAGAAGCAGCGAAGGTAAGGTAGATTTCATCGGTGAGGTTCCCAGGTGGTAACCGCGCAGTTATGTTCTTGATGGCTTGCCAAATCCTAATTTACACGTTCGGGTTGTGCCGTATAACTGAATGATACGTTGCTTCTACGAGGTTATTTCTCCGTTAGCCCTTGAGTTGCGACAACCTGTCTACTTTCTGATCTTCTAATGAGCCTTGCAATCGAGTACGCACCAGTGAACAAAGAGGCAGGGCTCTCCATGATAGCCAGTGCTGCAGCGTACCTCCAACGGTTTCGCATGAGCATAGCAGTCATGAACCATTTGTTCATGGTCAGAATTGAGAGGAGACCGCGCACATTTCTCAGGATATGCACTCCACGCAGAATTTAGTAGGTTCGCGAAACCCCTCGTGCAGCTGTCGTTCGTATGGTCGCACTGTCGTCCATGATCATTGTCCTTGTCTCCATTGGTCCCACAAATGTCGTGAACTGCCACGGGAATCAAACAATGTTTTATGTGGTTTCATTCGCAAGCTAACCTAAGCAACCCGGTAAACCTACACCGCCAGCACCTACAACTACTAAAAAAACAGGGTGCAGCGTTCTTTATAGCTTCTGTACGTGACATCTATCCCGATAATCTCGGGGTAGTGCCGACATCATTCCATCTGTTCTTTACTCGTGAACATAAAGTGCTTAAGACGGTTTTCAACATCGACTTTAAAACAAATCTTACCGGTTGTGATTCGTTGAGCATGCAAAAAACTCAGGTAGTTAATCGTGTTGCTCTTCGCGAATAACCAGGAGCAGAGACTGAACACATCCCTCATTTCTGTCTAGTCGGAATGCCGGCGGACACATCGCGTAATGGACACAGTGCTGTTCAGCAGCCATGGCCAAACTTTGCTGACTTCCTTCACAGTCAGGCAACGTCTTGATATTCCGCTTTTGGTAGCAAAGACGTCGGAAGGATCAGCATGCAGCACGACGGAGTTTGTGACGCGAAAGTCTCTGTTGATGTTGCGTTTGACGTTTGAATATAAAAGACATCCTGTTTGTCCACTTTCTCTCTTGGACGCCGGAAGATCACTGAAAAATTTGTACCCTATGGATGCGTGCGTAAACGCGTCTCTCATGACCAATGAACACAGGTTCGGTTGATTAGACACGGTGTGTAGAGTCTGATCAAACTTCAAAACATTCATGCTTCTCTCAAACTGCATGTACGCTTTCGAATTGTTGTGGTGACACGGTACTACCAGAGTGCTCCCGGAAAAATATCGACAGATCAACAGCGTTCACGCCTGTGCTTTCGTCTCGTCAGAGACAGTCCTCCCGACGTATACTGCACATTTGTTGTGACTGCTAGCTAGTGACGACCAGTGAGGTGAGGATTCATATGATTGGTTTGTAGGAAGCATAGGGTTAGCGGGACGAAATAGAAAGAAAACCATTTCACAAGGTGAGGGGTACGTTAGTTAGGGGAAAGTAACTATATAGCTGTAGATGACATGTACAACACATTGTAGCACACGTAATATATAATAACGCAATGGCTGAGTTTTCATAGTAACATTTGCTAGGTTTTTCACATTGACAAGATGTGCATAAATTCGGATTGCATTTTCTTGTCTTCTTAAACCATGTGAAAGTGGAACCTTCAAAAACTGAGAAGGAAAAAATAATTATTGGTGTAATGATCAACCATGATGTATGGAAATAGCGTGCAATAACGAAAATGGGATTGAAAGTTAGTAACATACCAGCCACGAAATATTTATGTTTCCGGCAGACAGTTGCTCTTGTCTAATCTGCGTTGCCTAGCTCGGTCACGTGCATTCCGAAATCACTTCAGGATTTCTTGCTCACTGACACATTGGGCTGTTCCCGTGAACTTTGGGCTTTCTCTGGTCAACTGTAACGGAGGTATGTTAAATTGTATTTCTTCAAACTTTCACATGACGGTCTTCATACAATACAATTTGTAAGCCGTTCTTTTCCCATTTTTTCTCTTCCATTCGGGTACCCTTGAGAACGTCCCTTTGGAGATGCTGAAGAGCTTCCTTCTAATAAAGTCCCCTCAGTGTTGCTGCACCCATTTGTGACGATTTCTAGCCACGTATACGGCAAAAGCACTATAGATTTAAAAATCTCACTCGATGTGAACAAGTTTCAGCGTCTTCCAATCATGCATTTAATTTGTCTAAATCTCCAATTGGCCTGACGTCTTATCTGCATTTGGGGGACAGGACACCTACGTTTTCTTTGCAATCTTGGCAACTTTTATGCAGGTACACTATTTTAGCAAATGTTGCCTAAAGTTTACAAATGTCTGATCTCATATTATCATCTTCGTCTGCCCTGTTGATTGTCTGTGGTTACGCAACCTATTTACCAACCGGGTTCAGCTCTATGGTGTACAACCTTTTGATTGCAGAAAACTCGATGGAGGTTGAGGACTACAAACCTGAAGAAATATTTTAACTGGGAAGTTTTGCAAATAATTATTGGACGACATGGTACTTGTAAATGGTGATGATGGACATGGTGTGCACATTTCTAATACTGAAGCATGCCCATAGAAGTGATTAAAATACAGAGATTAAAGTAGTGATTGAAATTTGCTACCGCTCACCAATCCGGGACTGATGCATAATATTTGTCTCTTCAAGATAGATATATGACTACAGCGGATGCGTTAATGACGACACTGCCATAGACTTGTGACTTGAGCAAAATAATTAGATTACTTGTGATGCGTAGAAAAACGCGGAGAAAGCACCAAAAAGGCCTTACACATGAGTACCTTCCACGGGTTGTTACACTATGAAGTGTGTGGACGACCTTGCTCTTTGTGTAAGGTAAAACAAGACACTGGACGAAACTCATCAGCAGTTTTCAGGATACGCCTACACATTCCTGGTCCACAACGGGTTGACTAAGAATGTATATAACGCAAGAGACTCCTATGAAGTTTTGATAACTTCTTCCATCAACTATGCCACAAGGCACAATCGGCCCAAGGTACAATAGAAACTGTGTGTGTTATACAGCTTCCTAACAATCCAGATCATTAGGTCTCCTGCAAGCGCACATGAAATTAGTAAGACAACGTTTCGTGCATCCCAAAATCCGTCCGTTCATCCTCTGCATATTCCTGAATCATAGCCTTGCACTGTAATGGTGTGGGCTACATATTTACATAAGGAGCAATTTTGTGTGATTCCTGAGCACATAGAGTGCATGTAGTCCAGTGAGAATGCCGCAATCAGATCGCTCGGTGAACCTTCAAAAAGCAGTTCCCCAAGGTGGTTTTCTGCATGTAATCGTGTATTAAACGTTGCGATGGGAATCATATTGTAGGTGGTGATCTCAAGTGCACTTGTGTATTGACAGGTCATGAGCTTGTTAGTTACACTTCCAGTAGCAAGTTGTGTACTACTCGCTGAATGACAGCTGTTTAGACTGGACTAGCCAAGTTAACTTTGATTCACCGCTTAGAAATGAAATTTTTTTTCAGACACATTTAAGATGTACGTGCAGTGATAACGGATTCACAAAAGATAGTCGACTACAAAAGCAAGGCATGGTTACGATCACACTGTCTTCATTTTTATGGGCAGAGAAAGTACCGGTACGTTTGTCACCCGGGTTCATCACTTCTAAATAAGAACAGTGTTCATCAATTTGACGCACAAATCTGAGCGATTCGCCTGCCGTACCGAAATCACTTTGAACTCTGAATTATTAGAAGACAATGGCTAGGGATATTCTTTCGTTGTTTTTTCGCAAATGTTTGTGCAATCCTGAAGTATATGACTGTAACTTGCTCAAAAACTGTCGTATCGACTTTACTGTTGCGCCGGCCAGGTTGATCTGAACGTGAGGTGCGTCTTCCTTTCCTTACTAGATAAACAGCAACTACGAGCTCTTAGGTCTCACAGTTATCAGGCAACGAAGTGACACAGACATCCTGAATCTTATTGAACAAGCATCTTGGATTACTTGGAAGAAGTGGAAAACTTTCAAGTTGGTGATTCACCTCGGTTCAGTTTCATTCAAGAGTTATCTAGTAATACGTCAAATTGGTCACTGGCGCGTACTAAAACCTCACGGAAAGTTGCCTTTTATCCGGCGCATGAGTTCATTTGATAGGAACTAACTGTGGTACTCGAGGCAAGAAAAGAAAAGTCACAAAAGATCCACTGATCGTGGCCTGATTTATTATCAGTCAGATCATGGGCTCGAGCTTCGATTACCACGTAAACTCCGCTCCGGGTTTGGTTTACTGGCCCCATTCATGTCACATATGATATTTTACGTAACACGTAGCAAGCACTTCATAATGTCGATACTACAACCTGTCTTCCTCTACTGGCGTATTCAATCAGGATAGTGGGGATGAGTTGTGAAAGTGCAGTATAATTCTTCAAAACCAGTGCGCAAATCCACGGAACTTAGTTAGACATTTGCGATTCTGTACTACCTAGAATTCGAGTGGTAACTTGCTTTCGATCATGACATGTCGCACCGTCAAATACGAACACCGTATCACTATTGATGGAACGAGTAATTACCGTCAATGAACTCAAATGAAGTTCGTAAATCGATCGTAATTCGATCAAGGAACGAAGGCAGTAGTGTAGACAATAGTTTAATAAGGTACTAAGTAGAAAACTGTCAAGCAGTCTAAACATAACAAAATTTAATTGTGGTCTTTCACGGAGACCGCAGCTGTACAGGACCAATAGACGAAATAATACCTGACGTCCCATGAACAGTAGAACATGCAATCAACGCAGTTTAAACTAATGCAACATTCGGACCGAAAACAGGATTAGCGTATAATACGAGAAGAGTAATTAAGACAACTTGGCCGTTACACTGATAGAAAAAGGTCAGGGAACGGTTACCGAAGAGCGACCTTCCCGCTCAATAAGAGAACGGTTTAATGGATCAATTAGAAATATGAGGTGACCTTAGCGACTGGAATGATTAACTAAACTGTTCAGTACTAAAATCTCCTCTCATAAGCAAGAGGGAAATGTTACTGACTGCAAATGTGACCAAGAAACAAAAACTGCACTTTATGGGGGGGACAGACGAAGAAGTAATGTGTGAGTAACAAACAAATGAACCAACGTCAGATGCAGGGTGAAAGAGAAGGTGCTCGTCAATAAAGAGGCTACTATCTCGTTCATCTCAATATGGCAACTGAACAATAGAGAATGGGGTGTAGAACGAGAAGAAAGCAAAGAATAATTGAAGACTAATGTGGGGACGGTTACATCTTGAATCTGAACAATCACAAGGTTTTATAACCAGCTATCGAACAAGCCTAACGCAAATCAGCAAGTCGGCGACCTGTCAAGAAACAATCATAAGAGACTGTAGGCTATCAGCAACACTGATTATATTCACATATTTTAGCGCAAAAGTTTAAACACTGGAAACTCCCTTGCATATCGCATACACCGTCTTGCTGAACCATCCAAAAAGATATAACAGTCAGCTGCTGTGAAAAGGAGAACTTAAGTAATCTCGCGTTAGTTTCTTTTACAGAGGGATGAGACCATACGTTTAACTTACCATCCAATACTACGACCAAACTTTTCCCACTTATTTGAATAATTCTCAGAAGGTGAACGGGACGTTCATCGTCTTTGCTAAACGAAGCTTTCTTCCACATTCCATGCAACCCACCATTCTTCCGGAAAACGCGTGCATGGCAATAAAGTTTAAAAACTTGTGCTCAGTGTTGTCAGACTATTGTTCATTGGGTATGAGAAAGGTGGCCCGGCTATGCTAGACAGAGTTATTATGTTGGTTTCTTAACAGCTAGGGCGTACGTGTGTTATCTTGTGGTCAGAGCTAAGAAGTTTTTGTAAATAACTGACGTTCTCTGAAGGAAATGTATCATTTCGGCTTCGCGTCAGTCTAGAGAGCCAAAGGTCAACGATACCAACCGACTCACAATGTCTCAAGCCTAGCCCATAAAAGTGCACACTATCAGACCGTAGGCAAATACTTGAAATCAACATAACTAGCTTTGCAGGGTAGCTAGTGTTTACAGATCAAAATCACTGCCAGCACATGTGTTATTAAACAAATGAGTCTGTTGTATTGGGAAAAAGTTTTTCAGAGCAGTATATGGGAAATTTTTGGCAGTCTTTTTTGTGTGATAAAGCGATCAGATGTGATCAAAAACACTTAGTCGCTAACGAATGCATGAGGCAGAGGTGTTGCTTAATAAGCAATCAGTTAGTTTTTTGGACTACCTGCTTGTTTTTATGCCTATCTTTTCCAGGGAGACGGAATGTGATTTCTACTGGTGTGAACCACTCACCATGAAAGAACTTTTTGATCATGGACTGCCAGTTTCGATGCTGAAAGTTTGTCACTTTCGAAACCATCATGAGGTTAGTTGTTTTCACCGTGTAAGCATTAAAACAAAATCAGTTAATCCAACTAAATTTGGTTTGTTGAGTTGTGATTGTTATAGAGCCAGTTTTCATAACGGCTGATATGATTGTCTCCAGCGATCCGTATGAATGGTGTGTTACAGTATAACTATGCAACAAAATATGAAAATAAAACGGAACGGATAGATGTGATTTAAACAAGTCCATATTGAAGAGAAAAGGACAGGGAAGAGCAAGGGGGACTGATATGCGGAATCCCCAGGGAATAGGAGACACCACAAGGAAAACTTTCACAGTAATTCTGTAAAGAATAAAATAACAGGCGAACATCAATTAAAAAAATCGTTAAATACGTCGTCAGAAACAACTGAAGAAGTTGTGCACAGAAGCCATCTCTCGTTGCTTTTGTTCGAAATAATCGGGTTAGGTTAGCCGCCAGACGTGATATTTTCAGCGCATTCTAACCCAGTTCATCAGAGAATTTGGAAAATGCATACTCTTACACGAAATTATTTGCATGAAAGTGACTTTCCTTCGCATGCTTTAACCCAAGTGAATATGTTTTATTGATAGTTGACAAGAAAAAATCTCATGGTTAAAAATCTGAAACGTTTCAAACGAAAGTATGAAAAAAACTTCGGAAAAGCGGAAGCTCAAAAGTAAGTGGAACGGTTAGAGAAGATTTGTACATTTCCGTCAGGATCGAATTTATCCCAACCACCTTTGAACTTCCCGTAAGTGTCAATCTGTGTTGAGATTAGTGATATATCATCCCTTTGGATTTTCAGGTTGAGTACCATATGTTCATCGAAGAGTTTCGCAAATCACCAGGGTCAATTTGGATCATGAAACCAATTGCTAAATCTCAAGGAAAAGGAATATTTCTTTTTCGTAAACTAAAGGATATCGAGGCCTGGAAGCGTGTTGGTATGGTAAGACGTAGTTAAGATAGTGCAATTTGGACTTGACTACTATCCCCTAGTCGGAGCAAGCTGGTGGTGACATGCAAACTCGTGAATCGCCTGAAACCTACGTGGTTTCCAGATACATTGACAACCCTTACCTTTTGTGTGGACGCAAGTTTGACATAAGGGTCTATGTTCTGGTAACATCGGTAAGTGTTTCGTGCTGTGGTGAGAAATTCATGTTTATTTAGTTTAGTCCTTTGAAAGTTTGGGTATATCGAGATGGATTCGCACGATTTTCCAATACACGATTTTCACTGGACTCGATTGACGATCAATGTATCCTTTTGCAGTAAATTTGTTGATACTACATTGAACTCAGTTATGAAAAATGTAACTGGTTGCTATCACATACACTAGACTCTGCCTAGCTCCTCAAATCATGATGACATGTGCCACGTTTTGTCTGTCTCGTTCTGAGAATACTTAAGTTTGCCGTGCAACAGTAATCGGAAGTCCTACTTATAAAATAGCTCTCCCCTGAAGTGAATCTACTTTCCAAAACACATCTCAGTAGGAAGCCAACTGGTCTACTATTCACTCAACCCCAAATTTTCCTAATCATTTGTCATTCAAACCCTTTCTTCCAACACCTTGTTCCAAGTAAAGCTAAAGACTTCCACGTATGTGACACAACATGGGATGTAAGTGTTTTGAGAGGTGGATCCGATGATCACTGACCGTTCAGCACATCATCAGTGAATCCAAGACAGCTCTTACCATTCGCCGGAAATCAGCACTGTGTTAGCCCGATTATGAACAGTCTCTTCTTTTCTACACTCTGTCACGTTGCTGTTATTTTGGTTCACCTTGTTGTGCTCTCTCCATGTATTTGGGTCAGAGGATGAAGAAATGAGGTGGTTAGTGAGTGTTCTAGACAGTGTTTCCTTTTGGCCGAGGTAGTGCCGTGGTTAAAATAGGTGTTACGTTACATCCGCTCTAAATGAATCACAATATTCTCCCAAGACAGACTATCAGTAGCTTGTCGACCTGCTTGTTAGAAACGACGACATCACATCTGACAGATTTTCTTGACTTGAAGAACAAGTAGTTATCAGAAGAGGGAGAAGAAAGTGATAACGGATGGACCGCTCCGCTAGAGTAATGACTTATGGTAATTCCGGTCCTTTATACCATCGAAATAAGTCAAATTGAGAGATATCACCCACAGTCTCCGATTCAAAAGTCTGGACTACCGGACAATGGGAAATAAGGTTTGTTTCAGTAACCCTGCTCGAACCAGTGACACAACGGTCTGCCTCATTTGGCAGTGAGTGGCTTGCCTAGCCCCAGGTCTCAATGGGTACGTCAGTGTCGTCTGATACTGATCACTATTTCTTTAAATGGGTAGCTCGTCAGTCTGTAGTATTGCCCATAAGATGTTCACGAAAACAATAAAATCACATAGTGCGCGAACTAATTTATTTCATGAGAAGGTCTGTTTGTTGATTAACCGCTGGGTTTACAATGCGTGTCGTCCGTTCCACTTCGTTCTATCGATCTAATACATGGTCCGTTCGTGCGGACAATGCATCCAAACTCCTGATATTCGACCACCGTTTTCTCCGACAGTTAGCCCGCAACAAATTGACTGACAGTGTGAGCAACGCGACAGTCCGTCAGTGCGTACTTCGCAAGTGTACAAGTTTGTGACCACTAACCAGGGTACTGGAAATGAAGTCTTCGCTGATTGTGCCGCATACTCTGTACGTCGACTGAGAGTCTGTGTACCGCCCACTGTGTAACGTGGTTGCTGATTGTCTGGAGAAACCGCAAGGTGCTCAGGTGATGAAGTGACCATGAACTGTGAGTTTTTAGCGTATCGTTGAGCAAGGCTGTTGGGTACTATTCACCCTTTTGAGAAGTTTGCCATCAATCACATATGTGGTTGAAAGCATTCACGTATTATTTGGCCAAAGTCGATGACAACCTTGCACCCGCAAAGCTCTTTACTGTTCTGTTTCGTGCAACCCAATTTCTTCTGGTTGCTCATTTTTCTCACTGTTCGCTGTACGTTCGAACTTATTTGTTACACTTCAACTTCGTTCGCCATTGTCATGACCAACATTAGGCAGAACCATTGCACCCATACATGTCCAAAGGCTGAAAAAAAGACAACAGATGTCTATTAATTTCTTTCACGTCTGGATGAATTTACAGATATCCATCGACATCTCACATTTTAATTTACCGAAAATGTTTTAAACGATTGAACTCCGCATATCCTTAGGTAAATCCTATAGACGGCGGTGATATTATAACATTCCAGGTGAACGAGTATAATGATTGTGATACGGAGTGGAATCTTTTAGATGTATGTCTTCTATTCTACTGTTTCCTGCACTCAGTTTAGTCCGTCGTCATTGACAGCTTGAAATAGGCCCTGCATGATTGGAAAAAGTTGCCTCTTGATTTGATTTCACGGTAGAGGTTTACACTACCTATCCATCAAGATTGTTTGAAAAGTACTTGTCCCTGCCCACTTCATTGGCCCTTTTTCTTGTCTACCCACCCGTCCCTACCGTTGCTGTGCAAGCGTCCAGACACCCTCTGTTCCACTCTCGGTTCGGACATCTAGGTATCTGATGCAATAATCTCATTTCCAAAGTCGTTTTCCTCACCCAAATTGGCCCAGCCAGTTTACACTCACTGAATTTATTCGTCAGTGGTTGTCTCGCTCTCACTGATGTCCGCTGGCCAAGTCACATCAAAACTAGCAACGCTTGCGATATTTCTGTAGCCAGTAAGCTGGAAACTGAACTCACCGCCAGATTCAGCTGTTATCCGATCACATTAGCTAGGTATTATATTATCCCAGGAACATACATTATAAGGTAGTGTTAACAATCGAAGAAGTCGTTTTTTTAGTTGATTGGTACAACTTTGAACTTTTTTGACGAACAAACCAATCTACAATCGTTTTACTGTTGTTGACGGCGATGGTGATGGAATGCCATCACGTAGCTTGTGAGAGAACACGTTTTGGAAAAGACCAGCCATCTGTGCTGAGTTTGCGAGAGGTCGCACTACTGGCAGTTGACGTCGCGGCCTGATTGATCGGAACGCTGATGGCAACGTCCACATAGCTGAGCGTTGGTGCCATATGGATTCACTTGCCTGACAATCTGTTAGGTCCTTCGACAGGCAAATTGTTTGTCTGGTTCGACATCTTGGTGTAAACTGCAGAATGTGGAAGTCTACTCGAGGTGGTTGAAAAGTAAGGTACTACAGCTTGCTCATAACGTTGTGCAATTCTCAATCCATTCATCATTAGCAGAATGAGTGCTGAATCCTTGAAGCCAGTGAAAACTGACGATTTGAGAGGGACTATGTTCATCCAAATTGACGAATTGGAAACATTCTCAAACGGTAACTTGTACTCATTTACGAGGTACCGTCAATTATGTGCTGTTTCAAATTGGATCGAAGTTTCCGGCTTCACAATTCCAGACATTGTGCACAATTTGACTGAATCCGTCTGCATCGATAAGCCCTATTTAACACTCAGCTTTCCAATGGTTATATTGGAGACACAAAAATGCAACCTGACCGAAATTTCACAAGTGCACCATGAGGGTGCTAATCATCTTTGTTGGCTGAGACGTTGTCAACTTTGCCCCAATTTTTCTAATACATCAGGGATAAGTAGTTAGTTAGCTCGCCAGCCACAGACTAGCTCTGTATGTATAACAGTCGTTCGGTCAATTCCAGGGCAACTAAGTACGCCTTAAGGCGGCTAATAATGTCCTGTCAGCTTATCCTCAGTCAGTCGGGTCGGTGATAGTAAAGCCAACCGCGTGTACAAGAACAAGATGAGTCCACGGCCGCTGACTTTTGTCCAGGACAAGTTTGACCAGAGTTTAACGAATGTACAGCGTAAGAAACACACTGATGACAAACAGCTGCCTCCCTCCCTCCTGAGCTCACAACTCAGTCAAAATGGCAATATGTTTTGGTTAGGATCCGTGATATCATTAATTATGACGTAAGACATCGAGATTTGCAACAGGATGGACAAGGACTTCTAGTTTCTATCAGTTCAGACCCTTTCCTCAACCAACCTGGAACCTCGAAAACCAGCCGAAACAAGGTTCGATACAAGTGCTTTCATGCCCCTAATCGGGGTCACCAGGTTATCGCTACTAGTCTATCTTGCCACTCGTAAACACAGTGGGGCATGGAGGTTAGTGTGCTGATATTTGGAAGATATGTTCAGATCCAAGAAGCCTGTATGATGTGGGCATTATACTGACTGATCAGCAGAGTTCAGTTATTTTACAGTCAATCTAGTACGATTCGTCACGGTTAACCCTTTTTTTTTACCATCACAAGCCGCCAAATATCCGGAAACACCGACGATTGAAAAAGCACACTATGTGCACACCTTTTGCGCGAATAAGTCATGGTTCGCAGCCGAGCGGTGTAATCACTGGTAAAGTGAAGTCATATACTCCACCTTATGTTGATAGATAAAGCATGTCGGTACCACATATGGCATAAACTGGCGAACTCCACCCAGTCATAGGAGTTGTGATCTCACCAGACCTTCCATCGACGTTGATTCAGCTTACGAGATACGTACAATTTCGACTACCTGCGATGGCTTACAGGCAAAGGTATGAGCACTCGCACAGTCTTGTCGATCATACAAGGGCCAACTGCATTTAGGAAATGTGAAGATGATACCTAACTAGTGTTGTGAATCCAGAAGGCGGACGACACAAAGGTTGTTTTATTGGAGAAACCAATACACTACTTAGCCCTCTCAACGGGATTAGAAACAAAAACACTCATTTGCACACCGCACTCTTCTGAGGACGCTCCAGTCGCTTTGGACACTATGTCTCAGTTCCGTCATATGGCGACAGCCATTAAATGTCATTCTGCCTTCCAACGATCCTTCCCATATCTCTCCCGTATTTATCCCGCGATTATTTCGATCCATGAAGCTACTGAATAGTGGTGTGAGTAGTATGGTGCGACCGTCTATCCTCACTACACT
>QNGE01002033.1:63160-74942 GCA_008508345.1 Paragonimus westermani | reverse complement strand
CCTTCGCCCTGCCCTTGAGCAGCATCCGCAGGGCCGCCAGCTTCGCCCGGTCCGCCTTCACTCCGACCGCTTCCGCCACGTCCTCGAAGTCCTCCAGGAAACTCCGAACATCCCTATCCTCAAACGGCTGTGGCCACGGGATCTTCATCCTTGTATCCTGGTCACGGCACCAGTTGTTGTGAATCCAGAAGGCGGACGACACAAAGGTTGTTTTATTGGAGAAACCAATACACTACTTAGCCCTCTCAACGGGATTAGAAACAAAAACACTCATTTGCACACCGCACTCTTCTGAGGACGCTCCAGTCGCTTTGGACACTATGTCTCAGTTCCGTCATATGGCGACAGCCATTAAATGTCATTCTGCCTTCCAACGATCCTTCCCATATCTCTCCCGTATTTATCCCGCGATTATTTCGATCCATGAAGCTACTGAATAGTGGTGTGAGTAGTATGGTGCGACCGTCTATCCTCACTACACTAACAGTCATAACCCCCCTACCTATGACGTTCTGGGCCCACTGTGACCATAATGGGTTAGAGAAGTGTCGTTTTCGTACTTCGTAAATAGAGTTTTCGTGCCTAGTGTATTTCCACTCCGGTTTATTAGCATTTTTTCAGGACACATTCTAAGATCTTAGTTATTGAAATGTTTAAGCGAAATAAGATTCTTGATGGTTTTGTCATACCCAGTTTGAAGTAATGGAGGTCCATAATAAGCTGCCATATGTCATAACCTCACTGGACAGCTGGTAATAAATTGATTTCACGCTCCCACAAATAATTTTTAGGTATACGTCTCCTTGAATGAATGCTTGTGTTCAAGCATCTTACACAACTAGTGCAGCCGAGGCCACGACGAACTCCAGCTTACTCCTGTGGATAAGCTGCTCACGTGACTGTCTGCGGATTACAGTAAACACAGTTAGATTTAGCGCAATGAGAATCAACCTAATCACTTGATGATTTCCACACAAACTACGCAGGCTCATTTGGACTGACTGACGATTCAGAGTTTACGTAGCAAAAACGTCTGTATTTCCATCAGTAGCAAGAACGGTGGAGAAGTTGCATGAACCAAATGCCTTGTACTTTTGAGGAAATCGATGATTATTGCGAATTCTACTTCGTAAGGCAGGAAAACAACAGCAGATAATTAAGCAAAGAAAGTGCTTGGAGAGATAGATAACGCCACGACTGGTCACATTACATGCCGTCGGATGTGATAGGCTCAGAGTCCTAATCATGTTACGGATAGGCCGGTCAGTGACCTCGCATAATTCCTCACTTACAATCCACCTCCAATTTCTTGTCACCTGTAGGAGATACAAGGATATTCCGAAAATCCAGGTAGTTACAGCCGATTCTACTGCGATAACAGAATGTATCCACCAGAACTAGTGATCATTCTTTGTTTGAAACGAGTAACTTCGACGTCTAAGTTATACCCACTATCAGACGGAATATTCCGGGGTGTATCGAGGAGTTCGACTGATAAGCAGAAATTCATCCGTTGGATTTTGAACGAGCAGTAGTTCCACAGAGAGTAACACCGCATTTACGCGCTACTTGCGGGATATATGCCCAACATGCTTCATTATCATCTGGAATGTGAGATCCTGAGCCACAGGGAAGCTTGCTGAGGTAGATGTAGAGCGATTTTGACTGTCGGTTTAGATAAATCAAACTGAATGTGATGAAAAGATGGCATTTTGTCGAATCGTTTGATGGGATTGCAATTACAGGCGAATGACCGAAATTCCGCCAGATGCTCCATGTTAATCCACAAGCTTAGAGGCGGCCGTGTTACCGTTGAGAACCATATGGTCGAACTGGGCTCACGGTTGGCCTAGTTAAGGTAGTCGTCAGACAGTGTATTGACGTCTACAAAGCTGAAAAACAGTGAGCAGAAGAAACAATACGTTGCCAGTAGGAAGCAACGTCTTGTTCTTTTCCAGTCTGCACCGTTTCCCCCAAAGTGTAGCCACCTAATTTTCCAAACTGACTGCGAAAGATAACATTTTCCGTCAGATATTCATCTAACGAACATTGCTGTTCAGAAGACTGCTCCGGACTATGATGCCGAAAAGGGATGCAAATGGTCTGTCTGCAAGCTGAGGCGATTTCTACAGGCTCAATATGGCTACCACAGAGTGAGTGCAATTCCTAAAACGTGCGTTAACCTGAGTCTTGTACCGGTGTACGTATTAAAATCCAATGATTCCCCGACTTGATGTCCACTCACTAAATCAGTACGATCACACATGGATCTTACATCCTCCATTCCGACGTAATAAGATTGCAAAATACACAGAAGTGGTCCATCGAATGAATTATGGCAAGTAGACTGAGTATGTCTGCGAAGGCCTGTGCATTGCGAACTACATTTGGCTATGTAGCCGGGTGAACTTATGTGCTCCGACTAGAACGACCTTGATCGCTGATGTAAAAATTACTACCCGTTGACATTGTGACGTTCTATTTCCACTTAGGTGCCTGAATGACTGATCCACAATGGATATGCCAACAATCCCAGCTAAACATTGTTCAACTGAATAGACCAGCTTGCTCTCTTCTAAACATCCTTTATCTGCATATAACATTTTATGGTGGTACACACTGATTGTTCGGTCAGCATGTTTACCTTGAGTTGATCTCTCTAGATAAGACTCATGCAATTCGTTTGATTTAGGACTTTGCCGTTCGATTCAGATCTTGTTCCATTTTGAATTGCGCGCCGTTATGTGATTTGTGCGTATTTTGTTCGCTGCTGCAGATTGCCAAACTGTTTCATCAAATAGACATGATATTTGTGATCAGTTTGTTGAGTGTGCAGAAGATCATGATTCAGGATAAGCGCTGTTTTGAGCTTTATGGATACGACATTCTTCTGGACAACAACTTAAAACCCTGGTTACTGGAAATCAACGCATCTCCATCTTTGACTGCAAGTTCGAAGGAAGATTATACCCTCAAGGTGTGTTTATATCACGTGTTAGAATTGTTTTTCTCTTAGTCAAGCACCCACTATTTGCACGGGAATACCAAAATAACTGCAAAAATCATTTGTATGTGGTCGGTCATGTTTGAACACAATCTTGCCAATTGATAAAAAACAATGTCCCTTTAATTCCACTAGGTCTCGATATCAATTTTACGTGAATTGTTGTAAATTTAAGGTGTCCTGGATAACTTGGTCAAGGTATGCTAACTTTGTTCACTCTCTGAAGCTGGTCGGACCGCGTCCACCCACGGTAGTTATGCTTTTCAGCCTGTTGATGTGTACATCATTTGTGGGACCCTTGAAATATCTTCAGATGACAACGAGATATCTCAAACTGGAAAAAATATAGAAATCAGAAGAGGCAGTTTACTAGGTTACTGGTATGAATGTGATTAATCAGGATTACGGCGGGTCGCGATTTCGCATGCTGCATCGGTGTGATGAGCTCCTACCGGACTTTGCTCTGCAAACAGAAAGCGAGTTGTGTTCGGGATTGATAACCCTGTGGTAATGCTCTACGTGGTTTGCTGTAGCTATTCCCTTCCGGTCAACCTCATCCGTGTACAGAACGAGATATAGCATTGCTGTCGAATATTGAAGTGAAACAATTCCAACAAGCCAGAATGTTGTCTGTAGTCGTTCGAGAGATGAACAATTTTCAGGATTGTAAGAAGTGCTCGTTATTTTGTAGGTTCCGTTTAGTCCTAATTTCATTTGAAAAGAGGTACCCGTGTGATCACGTTCAAATGTTACAGTCATTGGGCCTACCTGGTAGAAAACAGACTGATCTTGGTTATGCTGAAGACAAGACATTGTTCTTCGTTAAGTTTCCAGTAGCACGGTAAGACACTATTGCGCGTTCTACTAACTTCTTCGAAATGCGGTTTGCAGCTTCGAAGAGCAAAGTGTTCCTGCAAAAATGCTCTGATTGCGTAGATTTAATTTTATATGTTGAAATTATGGAGAATTCCGACTAGTTTGTGTAGTTAGGAAGCTGCATCATCAGAGGCGGAGGTGTAAGGAATGAAACTGGAACACGTATTTGTATGAATGTGGCGACGCTCACTAACATAGGACACTTCTGGGTGCAGAGGGGCATCTCTCTGAGGCTTATGGGTCGCGTACATAAGGTGATATTGAGGGCTGTATTGACATATCACTGCGAAACTTGGCCACTCAGTGCAGAAAACGTGAATAGTCTTCAAGTATCTGATCATCGATGCCTGCATTGGATCGCTCGCATAGAGTGACAGTAACGACTAAGCAAAGAATAAGTTAGAAGGTAGTTGGTAGTGATTGTCAAGCGAGTTCTTCGTTTCGTTCTTACATTTGCAGAGTTAGATGCTTAGGCCATGTATTAAGGATGCCAGCTAGTCGTCTACCACACCGTAACTCTTTGTCGATAATGTGACTCGTTGACGTAATGTACGAGTTGGACAAATGATGACATGGTGTAAAGAAATGAAATCAGGGTGGGTCGGGTTCGCCTCTCGGGCTGAAGACCTCGCGACTCACAGAGTTGGTGGCTGGAGACGTTAGGTGATATAGTGGCTAACCGGGCTCAGTGGCGTGAATGTTGTTGTTGTTTGGCAGGGTTATTTGTGAAGTGAGTGCACTTAATAACGTGAGGCATTGAAAGCTGTGAAGAATTTGTCTTGCTCTTTGCAAAAGACAAGCATATTCATGTTGAATGTTCAGGTGTAAGCAAGCTTTCTGCAATAAGCTCCCCTTCCTCCCACTTTTTTCTTGACTAGGCGTGCTTTCTGTTCGTGATCATGTGACGTTTATGGATGAACAAGAACTTCTGTTGCAATAATGTCTTCGATAATGATGGTGGTGATGGTTATGAGCTGCCAGTTAACAGTCCCAGTGACCAAAAGCAACATCAAACACTGTTTATCAACAGTATTCAATAACGCTGAAAACGCTCCGACTACCTTATCCCATAATTTCCTTATTTCGTTTACATATGTCGGATGGGAGCACCATGATGAAGAATCATTTTAAATGGAATTCTGCATTTGAAAAATTGGGGATTTTCATTCGTGTCAGGAAGGGTTTCTTAAAGATTAAAGCAAAATTATGTATATATTGCACTGCTCATGTCCGGTTCATCTCCATTTTATCGCAACTAGTAGTCGAATACTTTATTTTACTGTCCGCTTACACAACCGTCTGTTTTATATGCGTTAGGCGTATTAATCCGGTATACCAGCACCACGCAACATCAATCGATTTCTATTCAGAAGACAGCTTAATATTCCCAGCTTATGGGTTCGGGGCTGTCGATACCACTTCGGTCCAGTCATCACTCAGGATCGGGTGGCACTCGCCCTTTCGATAAATCATTGGGGTGCATATTGGTCAAGGGGGACGCTCTCCAAAGAGACGACTAGTTTTCAAGGGCATCTGCTTCCACATAGCATGAACGGAGCAAGTATTTGTGTGTGCACAACCACTCACATAAGGGAACACAGAATACGCCGTTTTGGTCTAACGCAATGAACTGATACAACCCGAGCCTCACTGACGATTATTTGCAACTTTTGTATTTCCATAGAAGCTTAAGCCGGCTGGTTTAAAACAGGCTGTAAATTGCCTAGTGAAAGCCAAGTTTGACTTAATCGCTCAAAGTGGGTAAAATCATGATACAAACAGCGTTAAAGCGGCATGGGTGGTGACCATGGGGATTTTACAGTTTCTAGTCTACTGCCCGTCTGAACAGATAGCGTATATTTTATGCTTATCCAACGCAATGAAGCCTGGCCTCACTTCCAATGCGTAAACACCCCTATAATTATCCTCCGTTCTCATTGTACATTGACAGTAATCGAAACGCTTGTTGAGTCCTGAAAGATTGTGAAATGGATCTAAACATGCGACTTAGACATTCAGTTGCCGCACTGTAGAAAGATTTTTCCCTTTTCACATCTGTTATGTTGAGCTGTACCAGTAGAAACTTTTTCTATACTAAAATTTATTGACCAGTTGACATTTCAACTAGCTTCATCATGTATGTCATTGTTTGCCGATCTTTTCCGTTTTTCAGTGTAACTTGCTTGATGATATGCTGGATGTTGTGGATTTAGAAGGTAATTTAAATGGTGACGAACGACGTGTTGGAGATTTCGATCTGATCTGGGATGATGAGCCTGTAACGCCAACCAACAATACGACAGAGGGCTGGTTGGCCGAAGCCATGAATGCTCTGTGTCCGTCTGCGTCTGATTTGGGTAGCACATCTTCCACGATGAACAACTTCACCCTGCAACCGAATGGTCTTCCCAGATTGAATTCCTACCTGGGTTGTCTTTCGTCTAAACCGGATACACCGAAAGACCGGAGCAAACAAACTCATCCCAGCACAACTTCCGTTCAGATTGCTACGTGACCTTCACCAAATTCTTGCGTTAAGATACCTTTCATTATGTTATATGTTCACAGATATTGTAATTAACATTCCCGTACATGTTGAATGAATGTTGATTGAATTCAGTGTATATTAGCTGTTTCACCCATTCCAAAAATGCGAAATGAGCACTTCTCTAAACAATGCAAAACGAGGGCTGTATATTCTCAAGTTGAACATCACTTACATTTGATCGCAGCGTTCGCATTCAGATAAACTTTCCAGCCAGCCTCCTCCGGAAAAAGCACTAGACTACAGTTTCACTCTCATTAGAGCTCGTCAATAGTGCATATCCTTGCCACGGCCAGAATACGAACTCTGGCCATTCCAATCATGAGGCAACTGTGTTGACCACTGCACCACTGACCTCACATTAGGCACGACCGAATTATCGAATCTGAACGCTCAGCCATTCTCGCCTGTGAGCAATGATCAGAAATATATTTTTTCCTTCATCCCTAGGTTTCACATGAAGCCCTTGTCTAAATCCTCACTGGTCATCACTCAGTAACGATGATATTTCATGGTGGTTGCCCACAAACTGATCATCCACGACTGATTCATTCCACGTGCAGGTTTGCCAGGCGAAGATAGTCTGAATGAGGTGCAACTGGAAAATCCTTCGCGTTATGGGCTGGTGTTCCCATATTCTTGGCCACCAATATGAAAAACAATGTTAAGCATTCATTAAGGGTGTTAAAATGACTCAGCAGAGCTCGTACTAAAATGCACGTAGTGATCAATGGACGGTTTCCCGAATCGTTTTTTGCTGTTAGTGATTTCCAAAATTCTTTGAACAATCGATTATCTCACACGGGTGAACACAGTCTTTAAAAGACCGGAGACCGATTCACTTCAATTTAGTACGTCTGATTTCAGCTACTTTTGTATTACAAGTAGCATGATAGTAGAGTTACCTGGTGTGTCGGAGAAGTCGCCAATTCCCCGAAAATATTGTGTGCCAGAAACTGACAAAGTACACTTGTGTGTGACTTTCATAGATGGCACGGTCATGCCCCACTTTGTCCTTCAATTCTTGTGCCAAATCTCTGGCATCCCACCTACGCGCCTAAACGCTCACATACATCCCGCCTACGTGCATCACTGTACTATTCGGCTCTTCATTTGGTCCGTCTTTGAGTTGGTCTTCCCATTGGTCGTAAACCCTTTAAATATGATCTGGTTTGTGACCGTGTTGTCTTCGGACTGAGTGACATAAAGGAACTCTGTCCAGAGGCCATTCTTCTCTCTGTGTTCATGCGTTAGCCTCGAGTGGTTGGGTTTGCCGGGAAGATTCAAACTAGTCGTGCATACTCCGTATTCCGTTTTTCGTTATCGTTGACTGTCGTTCCGTTATACGCCGTTTCACAGACCGTTATTCCGTTATCTGTTTACGCGCTGGAAGAACGTTGAAGAAGTTACACCGTATCTGGTTATCAATCAGTGCTGATATGGCGCATTTGCTACGTTGTTACTGAAGCCCGGCCGTTTCCAAAAATCGAAAGTTATGACAAAATTTCAACCGAAACAGCCTCTAGTGACCAACTTTACAGTGAAATGCCACAATTTTCTCACATTTTCTTCCCCTATCCAGTGAGATGTTTGACAAAAGCAGTTATTCGGATAAGCGTTTTTCATCTTAATTTATCTCCAGTTGTTCAAATGAATTATTAGTAATGGTGAGGGTGTATCTGGACTTCACAATTTAGTAGATTGTTTCCTCCGAATTCCGTATCCAAACTCATGACCAAACACGATGCGTTTTCTAAAACTGTCAGCTGCAGCTTGGTGACAAATACTGTTGTCGAACAGTGTAACATGGCTGATAATACTCGGTTTTGTTATGGACAGTTGACAAATATTATTTGCGCGGTAGACTTTCCCGAACGTATGAATTGGTGTAAGAGCAATGGGAAAAAGTTAGATTTAAAATATGTACTGTTTGATTACTGACGAAACTCAACAGGCTCATACTGTAGGTTTTTTGATTGTTGCCATCCGACCGGTTTGATTATTCGTCGTTAGAGTATCACATATCCTACACAAAAGATTGCCAATCGATGAATTTGAATTGCGGTAACCTATTTGCAATTTATGCTTGTCTTCTTGCTGAGACCAACTGAAGTCACAGAAAAGTGTGGGTTGTCATGAGCATATGAATAAAATACGCAGATTTAATAACTTTCTAAAGCGTCTATGAGTCTGAGGCTGATTGAATTTTGGTCACTTTTCTCAGCTTTTCCGACAGTTCGACCAACATCAGTAAGGCTTAGAAACAAGAAGTGTAAACGACAGCCGAATTAATCATTGTAGGACGCTAAAAACTCATATTGATTCAAAATAGTCAAGTTCAAGGTGAATAACCACAAAAATAGCCAAAGTGGAACGCTGTTTGATGAATTCAATTTTTCATAACTAATATCATGGGACTTGAATGTCCGAATTAAATCGCTGTTCAGAATTGCAACTATGAGTTCCCACTGAATGGACGGATTCCGAAAAGATTTGTTTGTTTTGAGGGAGCAGTTGATCTTTTAGTTGTCTATGGGAACCGTCATGCGTAAGCCTTTTATTATCGCATAAATTGTGTACAGGCGGTAACTGCTTGTTTCCGGCGCCATAAAAATGACAGCATACCTGTTGAATTGTGGCCAAAAATGTTCTTAAATGTGTGCGCCTGTCGTAATTCCAATTGTTGCTGTTTTTTTAACCAGGCTGCAAATTCAGCTTGGTCAATTTAGTACAGTAATTTTTGAAGATGAGAAATTGATTTAAGTAAGCAAGACTATATAGCTCATTTGATGGTTTTATCGGTTGAAAAAATCTTTCATTACGATTTACGAGTTGTCTGTCAACGCGAGACGTGCAATGCACTCGGTATATTTATTTAAGCGGTCAGGTTCGATTTGCAACAACTGGCGTTATCCGGTAATTACCTTAATTTATAGCTACATATTTAAAAGTTCTTGGAGCAACAAATTGGATTTCCAGTCTCCATCTGCGTATTCCAAACAACCGGAATTCAAGTGCTGTTAGACGACACAGCAGTCAGGTTCCAAACACTTTATTCGATTAGCATTGATAACAATTTCCCAAGATTACCTAACATGCTGATTTGCAAATTATAGGTCTGCACATGAACAAAAATACACCTTGCTATTACAAAAACAGTCAAAGACCTTATGTTGGCAATAACTACTTATGATGCAATATCCCCGAAGACGCTTGATAAATAACCTGTGAACAAATTTGAACGCAACGAATATAGATAGGATCACGACAGAAATATATTTTCTACTAGGAAGCCAAGTCCCAGACCATACTAATCAATACTGTGTCCTGGATGTAAAAACTTTTTGTTGTTGTTGATTCAACAGCTTTTATCAATCAGTTTTCTTGTGGATACATGCAACGTCAGCGAAAAATGAGCTCTTGATTTCCCATTGTGGTTTGTTATTCTTTTAATAACAATTTTTTAAATGCAAAGAACGGGTGAAAACGCTGATGTTTACAGCCATGAACCATCTTGACGGAGAACCGTTTCTAAGGAATCAGCCGGTTCGGTCTTCTGAAGTTAGGTTCGTCTGCACATTCCTCAGTCTGTCCGGAAAATAATTTCGTTCAAATAAATGACACAGAACTCATTTCAGAAACATTCTTGATAGTAACAAATTTATTTGCTTAGTGATATCCTATCAGAGCTCTGTTAGAAATTCTAAGCAATAAATGGGGTTTTAAAATTCATTTAGGTATTTGTTATGGCGTGTTATAAGCCGAAATCTCATAGTGTAAGCTTTAGAGCTTGGTTGCATCTGTTTACGTATAAAGTAGTTTTATGAACACCCAGGGCATAATTAGTCACTTTGTATCACACTTTCTGTTAAGTTTCTGGGTCGAGGTTAAAACAGTGGGACAATAATTGAGGACATTTAGGTTTCTCGTTCACGTAACACGTTGTTCTATATTATTCTCTTCGAAATATTATGAAAGCCAATGTGGTCAGTCAATTGGAAATTTACTGTTCACTTTCTGAAACTGGAATTCTGGCCCCCAATAGCTAATGAGGAGCCATGACATATGTTGCAAGCAAATTCAAATTGACAGAACATGTTGATTGTGTTCTTGTATCAACCATCTATCATTGACACCAGCTTTGCTGATGAGAATAATGGAGAAATGTACCATGGAGGAGAAGTAACAAATGTGGATTTTGTTATTCATGAGCAAAGCGGTGGATTTACTATTTACAAGGAGATTCATACATGAAAACTGTGGACTTCAACTGAACTCATGCAGATGACAAACACAACTTTAATTCTGTATAGTTAATTTCTTTCATTTGAACTTTAGCTATATTGGGTTAAACTGTAACAGTGTGAACATAACTGTCTTTTTTTCAAACGGCTGTGTAGGCTACCAATCCATATTGATTTGTCATACTAAAAGCAAGCTTTCATCAGCTCATGTTTGGCCCGAACAACATCAAACAAATGCAGTATTTTGAAAGGGATGATCAAAAGAGTGAGTAATTACCACATGCATAATATTTTTGGGGATGAACAGTGAGGGAATCTATTAACCAAAATTAACTCTGCTACAAAGTCCAGGTCGAACACAGTTCAATCTTCATGGACTCGGACAGCCCCAATTTGAAGCACATATTTCCAGAGTGGTTTGAACAAACAACAACCGGGTAGCAGTAGTATCCACAAATTTCACGCTGTTCACCGAGGTAAATCACCAGTGAAACCGCGCCTCAAACCTTTTTGAAGTCATATTCCATGCTTGCTGGTTTGTAGACTAAACATAGGTGGTAGAACTGTTGCAGTTTGAGACAGCAGAGTGACAAACTTATAAGGTAAAATTGTCAGACGTTTGCACTATTTGTAGTTTTTGTCTTCCCACAGACTATCACGTGATGTTTAGATATTGTCGTGCAGAGCCAACAGAAGACACTTCTCGTTTGCGGTCACTATTTTCATTGATGGTTGTCCTCAGTCTAAATAAAAACTTGGCCAGCTTGTGATATGCAGAATGGGATAAGGATAGGATAGGTAATGTGGGGCGCAGAGTTTGTGTAGTTTGTTCAGCGTCATGTATACCGCCGGCCAACAGTCGCTGTGTTCCTCGACTTTAAAGATGCGTTCAATTCAGTGGATCGATCTACACTTTTAGAGTCGCTCAAACGCAGAGATGTGCCGACTAAGTACGTGAACATATTATCGGCACTCTATTCCCATACCTCAGCTCAGGTTAGGGTTTACGGTGAAATGTCTGACAGTTTCAGCACCATGAGTGGCGTACGTCAAGGCTGTCCGCTGTCACCATTTTTGTTTAATTTCGTCATAGACGAAATAATGGAGGATTGT
>QNGE01002033.1:0-55917 GCA_008508345.1 Paragonimus westermani | reverse complement strand
TGCCCATATGCTTCTTGCGGGAAGTTCGCCTCTTTCGGCTAAGTGTCGCCGGTAACGTCCTTTCAGTCAGACCTTACGAATTTTTGCCGATGAATCAATGGAGCAAAACTGCTAAAGTGGACGCATTACGCTTTTGAAAACTTCTTCCTATGGGCTGTTTATGGAATCTAATCGTATTAATTTCTTATCATGGTGACATAAAATCTGTGACCGCTGTTTTTTGACTCTGGAGTAGACTTGATAATTGTAACCATTTACGGCCGTTCGGCGAAAATGTTGCGACTCATATTGTCTACCAAGCGTCAATCCATCAACTGGAGATGACGAGAGTTCATAGGTTAACTGTCGCCGAAGCTAGCACCATCGGGCTGCGTAAACCTAACCACCTGCTTGCAGAAGTTCTTACAAAAGATACACTGCCCAAAAACCGCACATAATCACACAGAATGTGGAACATTGGTTGTGTAAATTTGATTAACCAAGCCGTCCACATTCAACGGAACTTTAACTCACCTCTACCAACGTTGTTATATTTACTGCGTTCGAGTGGACCTGATGTTGGATATGAATGATTGCATGTTGTGTTGATTTATTGCACTCAACTAGTGGAAAACCTGTTTGAATAGAACACTCAGAACATGAAGAATGATAAATGTAAGCATTTGGTTCTGACTGATCAGTGTTCATAATCACTGCTTATTCACCGCAAAATTCACCGGCTTCATGTTTTCGCTGTTCTGTTCACACTACTGAAGGGAACCAAGCTTTTTAAAAAATTTGCTGACATAAACTTGGATTGACTTAGAGGAAAGGCAATCACTTTTGGGTGATAACCGATATGTTTCAACAGTTTACACCACATTAAAATTACACCTAATGATCAAGCTGCGAAGATATTGCACAATTCGAATAAATAACACCAATTTGTGAGTGCTGGGTCACCAATCAATCTTCACAAATTTCCTTTTTGCGATCATACTTGTCCCACCATGGCTCCAACATTCGCTGAATGATCAGGTGTGGCTGCGAAGATGCACTGGTTCGCGTGGTCGCACAAGAAAGCACATATCTGGGTCAACATCACTCCTAGTAAACAGATCTGGCGTCAACCCCCATGCAACAATTGGCGCCGTCTGCCAAGTGAACAAGCCATCCGTCACTTGCTGTTCGCGCCTTTGCACCCTGTTTCACACACACACACACCGGCCACGTTGAACACTAGCACAAATAGACACACTTGCGAAGCAGCTTCATTCTCTCCCGATATTGTATTTACAACAACCAATCCCTCTCCTGACAGCAGAACGGTACCCAACGGCAAAAAATAGTCTCATGTTGATTGGATCGGACAGGTAAATGGGCTACGTTTCTACCATCAACCTAATTCCATCCATCCAACCCCTTCACACAAAAGAACATTTCTATGGGGTTTGCACACCTCACCTATAAACAAACACATGCTAGTTAGTCGCTAGATGAAAACAGTCACGTTGTTAAAAAGAACGCACCATATGCGCACTCCACGCACAGTTCAGCCATCGTTACACATCTTGTGATTAGCCATATATCACCCCAACTTGGTAACACGTGTTTTTCGCCCATTTGTTGTTTCTCGGCCACAATACTATATCATTGAGATGGTAATGTTTTGATATTTTGCCAAGAATGCTAACCGTTTACCTCACTCATCCACTGTCTGATCAAGACTGATAAGGAATTCTCTGATGACGAAGAGAAACCATATTGTGGATCGAACATTAACAAACACAGCCCCGAAAAGAGCAGTGAACAGTCATGAAGGCCTGCAAAGAAACGCCTCATATTCGACCAGCTCGGCAGCTATTGTTCATTTGCTGTTGTACGCCATGCTCATATCTTCAGTTTGCTTTGCTAGCATCAGTCTCACAACCACCGAATCAAATGAGGATTCCGGTAATAAAATGGACCTTGAAAACCACACGAATCTCAATCGAAAGTCGATCGGGCGTTGGTTTAACTTACGGCTCGCGTTTACAAAATGTCCAGCAACTTATGACGAAGAACGCTGTGGCGATATTTTGCATAGTATGGGTAGAAACATGTACTGGAAACCGAACTACACTACAATGTTTGAACGGATTGCATGTACGCTGCGAAGAATTCATTGCTTCCCGGACCCAATACCTTTCCAGGTAACTGGTCATCATATTACCAGGGCCATTAAATGAATAACTCGTTCAGTAAAAAAGAAACCAGCTTATTAATGTTACAACAGGATTGATTACTGGGCATATCTTTTTTTCAGTAAAGCGTCGCAATTTTATCATTACTTCAGTTTCTGTTGTGTATTTGACAGTAAGTTTTATTGAACTCACAGGACTTATGAAAGCATCATGTGTTTACTGACTTTAGGCAGTCACTTATACAAACTGCGATAATTAGTTAGGCAATTTAAAAAATAAATGAGCGCGGTTCAACTAATACATGATGTTTTTGTCTACATGAGTAAACTGGTTAGTTTGCAGAAACACATATCCTCTGCTATGTTTGCTTTATCAACAAGCGGTTGTGGACTTTCATTTATGTAGTAATACATATTAAGAGAAAATCGGCTCTTTCCTGACAAGAAAACAATCCTCATTACGGTTGAATTTTAAGCGAATAAATCTTTCAAAAATTGGTCACTATGGATTTGAAAAGATCACTTACCCACGCAAAACGAGATCAAAGGGACGGAACTTAATATGTCGTATGTTCTCTGCCATTTAATAATTTGGCTCAGTTGTCAGCGGTTGGTCACTCAGCTAGGTGAATGTCAGCTACACAACCTTGTAATGGAAGGAATGCGTCTCAGCAGCTTGTAAAACATCGGCGTTACAATTTTATTATTTTAGTCACTGATCTGACTAGAATTTTAACCATGGACTGTGCATAGTCTTTGGAGCTTTCCGAACAACCATTTTCACACACTGCAAACTACATCCGATCGTGTTTCCTATTCATATTTCCAAGCATAATACAACCAAGTAAGTTAAACTTTTAAGAAAATTAAAAGCATACCGTTACCCATTCAATAAAACACTTGGTTAGTACACACGTGCAGATGCACTTTCAAAGCCTTCATAGATATCGTCAACGATTATCTCCCTTGCAGTTATTTCATAAGTTTACATAGCTTATATGGTGTTAATACACAAATAAAAGCTGTAAACATGTCTTTCAGTAAATCAGATTCATATTAGCAGCTTCTGTGCAATAATCAACCTTTGGCATGGTTGGAAATTGTTTTTAAATCAGGAAAATAACATTTGAGGTAATTAAAGAGGGTTAATAATGGTTTTCAGTATTAATTACCGAATAGAAAAATGTGGCTGTTTGAAGAGTTTCTTGGAAATCAAAGTCTGTTTGGTTGGTTCTTTCCCACACGTTACTTAAAGTGAACGTTTTGTAAGTATATACCTGCAGTCCTACTTCTAAAATTGGGTCTCCCTATTATATGTAACCAATGAAACAAGCAGCCTTAGATTGTGAGATGATTCGATCGATTTTGCTCACTTTCAAAATTCAGAAAATTTACTAAACAAACTAGGATTTCAAGTCAAACCCATTGAAACAAAAGCAACTCCATCTGTAATATCCGAAATTATGCGGTTACGTAAGCTCTATAAGACTAACCTGAACGTTGCCGTTAGCCGTTTTGCCAACCAATTTGCAAGCGGTCACATTCAATCTTGGGAGCTTCGGTAAAGTCTGGTAGACACAACGAATCGATGAACCACACTATGAACCTCCTGCTCTTTTACGATGACCAGTTATCAAAGAACATTTGGCAACCAAGCGTGGCTTACGCTAGCGCCATTTTGGTTTGGTTCCGGATTGCGCCGTCAATCCAGTTAACCATTTCAGGCTAGGTAAATCTTTCCTAGCGTCAGTAATTCCTTCAGGGGCATATGAAACTTAAAATATACTGGGTCGTACTCGGTGTAGTTACTGGTCATTTCTTTAAGATCGGCAGATAAAGTTAAGATTAGTACAAGTCTGCCAAGACTAGGAAAGTTTTAGACATTCTTGAAGGTCGTGCTGATTAGTGCCCTATATCTTTGTTGTCTAGTGTATGGCCACAAAAAGTGATTGGCTTGTACGAGTGACAGTCAGGCTGTGGTATACTGTTTAAAGTTTAACACGTTAGAAGTGTAGATTTTGCGGGCACAATAAAACGCAATGTGGACCACGAGTCAATCGTGCCGCATGAGTAAAAACGTTTTCAAATGTAAATATGGACCAGAGCACTTGCTTCTTAGCGAA
Source organism: Paragonimus westermani (assembly GCA_008508345.1). Lineage (NCBI taxonomy): Eukaryota > Metazoa > Platyhelminthes > Trematoda > Plagiorchiida > Troglotrematidae > Paragonimus > Paragonimus westermani. The sequence goes on along the minus strand of QNGE01002033.1, from coordinate 51,633 downwards.
TTGTACGCTGTACCTAGCCAACTGGCGGGCAGTTAAGAAGTATAACCCAAAAAAAGAACGCTCATGATACGCGTGTTTGGAAGTCATAACCAGATTCAGGTGACTTTTATCAATGACACTTGAGCCACTGGTGGTGATTTCGCCTGGTCCGTACTAGTGTTAACATTGTCTACGCGAAGCTTATGCAGGGCAGCTTTTTCCTCAAACAGAACTATCCGTTTTGCACCAACAACATGACTATATGATCCAACTTCGAAGTAACGTTTGATACTATCGCAGATTATACTGTATGTTTTACTATGTTGTGTTAAATTTTACCGAATGCTTTGTAAGAGACTGTATCTTAGAAAAATTTAGGCATTTGTCACACAGTGTTATTCAGTGTGATGGCCTCAGTGAATAGAATGACAATAAAATGTAAGTGAACGTCAAATGGACTGATTTACATAACGGCAATAATGATAGCAAGAGGAAGGATCCGAAGTTGCTCAGTAAACCACGTGGTGAGACAGTTTTTGTTACCAGTCCTTTTTCATGTTTTATACTACACCGGAATGTGCGTAATGATTGAGTCATCACTCATTCTGCTTTTATATTGCGACACTTATTGTTGTAGATAAAAAGCAACCGATTTTCAGTTATGTTGCTTGATGAGTTTTGCTGCTTCATGACTTACACACTGCCGTGTTTGTGGGCACATCAAAGTCGGTGAGAGAAAGTGGAATGCTCACACATACGATGAACTGTATGCATCTATGATTATTATATATATATACATATGTGTATAATAATCACCATAGCAACTTTGGTTTGACACCAGATGAAAGTGACACTGGAAGATGACGGTGCGCAACCTTTGCAAACGAATCGGCCAGTATCGTGGATCCTTCTCTACTTGTTGATTGTTTGATATTTTTTAACCGTGGCCGGTGGTTTCGAAGACGTTCACGTAACAAATGATTTACAAATTCTTCAGTTCACTCGGTCCCCTGTTACCTCCAAACGATAGTCACTGCTTTGTTGATAAGAAGATGTAGTGGTTAGTTTGAATCTGCCGTACCACTGTGTGTTTGTGTTTCTTTCCGTCAACCCTATTTCGCTGTTGTAAGTACACCAACCCTGTAATACGCACGTGACGAAACAAATAACAAATCGTATAATCCGTTGTTTTTTAAAGACGTTCATTGTAAGCAAACATCTCGAAACGGTGCAAACAATTATGCGTGTGTTCGATATATGGTTTTGAACGAAAAGCAGAAACAAATGCAATAACGGGGCTGTCTTCAAAAGCCGTGTGGTATGCATGCGAATGTTTTTGCTCGACTTAGGAACAACAGCTTTTGTACCATAAAATAGACAAATATTGCATTACCGTCCACTAATTGGAATGCGGGATATATGCGCATTTTTGTGACGTTTACTACGGAGGTGTCTGCAACTCAGAATGGGTATAGTTAGCACAGCGGAGAAAAACGGTTTTAGACGGACAAATAACTATTACCACACGGATGTATTCCAGATAACCTGTTTTTATGGTTAGGTCAGTGAGTAGGGATATACGTTAGATACCACTGACCGTTTGGCATGTACTAGATGTAATGAGGACCGTTTGTTCCTGAGACAATGTTAATTGTCTAGACCATTTTGCGCCTGAGTTAAGTTTCAAATTTCTCAGGAAACTGTTTATTAGATAATAGTTTGGGATCCGAAATAGATATTGTTGTAGACATCGAAGTGTCCTTCATCTAGTCAGAGTGTGGTGAAATCACAAAGTGAATTGTATCCTGATTCAATGTGAATAATCTATTGCGCACTTGAAAACCTGTGAGAATCGAAACAGTTCATCAAAATAAGGTGATCGGTATGCAGCCTTCAATTTTCCAATTCTGCTAAGGAGAAGGATATGTCAAAAAATTCATCAATCTGTGGAAATCTGTTTCATTAACCACTTATGTGGTTAATGGGAATAATCTGTGTATGTTATTTAAACTTTAATGGAAAAACCTTTAAACGATGACAAATCGTTTAAAAACTGATTTTGAGTCCATGTTGAAAGTCCATTATATGCATTTCAACATAACGTTAATCGGGAAATCCTTTTTCCGGCGGCCACTTCGTATTTTTATGTGTGTTTTACGTGTTGCTTCGTCTAAATAATAACCCCACGGTATATATATACGTATGTACAAATTATGCACCTGTACTAGCCAACTATCTATGAACCACTCGAAACCCATGCAAACAGAAAAATACTTTGAGCTAATTGCAGCAGCATGTGCGTTAACCACTTCCGTAGACAGCAACATTACCAATCAACTTGCACTGATCCATTTTCAGTCCCTTTCTGTGCAACGTTTAGCCCTTAATTAATTTGTCTTAGTCGATATATTTATGTATATACGAATCTCACATATTTATTGTGAATTTGAAGGCGTTATGAAAATCCGCAGCAAATGCTTTATGTAAACTTGACTTGCTATAAGTTCACACTATTAAAAAGCCATTATGAGCAATGTCCAGAGATTCTGTTTGGTGAACTCTTGTAAGCTACTGAAGCATGAAATTTACGGTAGAAGTTATGTGTCTACTTTCATGCTCAAAGTTGTGACTAGTGGGTTTACAACATTGAGGATGATGCACATTATTTGTGCTTCTGAAGTCAAGGCTCTCGTGTCACTTGAATTTGGTAGATACATGATTGCCTGTTTGTTGAGAGGCTTGAAACAGGGGTGCGTCTTGTGATGTTCATTTGTTTTTCGTGACAGGTCGAGTGCCCTGATAGATCTCTGTTAATTTTTTCACAGTTGTCAGATATTCCTTGTCAATCAGCTTGTCTAATGGCCCAAATACATTGTGGAACCTTTTTGCCTGAGCATGAAAAATATCGACATCTGTCAGTCGCAGTCACCTGCCCCCACGCGAATCTTTTTCGTGATACTCAGTTATCCTGGAGAGCGAATGATAATACGCTTACGGATCCGTTTGGATTAACTACCAGCGAGTATTCCAGTGTTCAGAGTAATGTTCACAGCGGTCGAGTATCACCACTCATGCCTCGTGAATTGACGGGCTACCGGTACAATTTGGCTGGAAGAGCATACGTGGGTCAAAACCAACAAACAAAACAGTCGTTTACACTTGAGCGCTGGAAGACGCGGCATAGAGGCGAACGTGATACCTTTAGTCAACACCGAATCATGACGCATTTGGATTATTCAAAGCAGATCTTTGAGCTGACGCCCTCTGATTGCTACTTTCTACCTCCTGGAGGTTGTCATCCGTGGGTTCCCTATTTTAGACACTTGGATCACAATTACTTTCCTGGCAGAAATGAAAACATCCGAGGTAAGGAGATAATTCTTTCAAAAATCCTTTTAATGATTGAAACAAAACAATCTTAAGTCAATAAACTCCGAAATTACATTTTCTCCAACCGCTTGTTTTTATTGCTAGTACAAACTGAGGTCGTTGAGATCAGAATAATATGCAACTGAACAAGCCACCTCGGGTGGCTTCCCTCAAGAGTGTTGTAATCGAAATCACATTAACAAAGGAACATAGGTCACGTGGGATTTGTCGTGGTTAGGTCAATTTGTCAATTTATCAGTAACATTTTAAACATGACGCCCAAACTGTTCGAATGCATTCGTGTTAAATTTGATGCGAATATCTAATGTACTGTCAGTCTTGCAACTGTAAATGGCGGTTCGTTTGTTCCACATGAAAAATATTTCCAGTAAATTTTGATGCTCGTAAACTGTGAAGAAGCGCACGCAAAAGTGGTTGAGCGCCCACACGCGATAATTGGGTCATGGCTAATGTAAGGTGAATGCGGCAGTGGTCAACACGGTTGTCTTATGGAGGCTTTGATGTAGTTATAGTTACGGCAGTGGGAAGGGTATATACTGCTGAAGAAATCTGATGTGAACGAAACTTGAGTCTAGTACTTCTTTTCGGAAGGGGTCGACTGGAAATTCTGTGGGTATGAGACAGCTGCGATCAATTGCGGTCGGTATTCAATCCAAATGGTTTTAGAAAAACAAGCAGAAATCGAGGACGAAAAGACGCTTCACCTACTGAAAGACGCTTATCAACCAGAAGTCACAGTGTCGAAATCGCCTGTTCGTTTAAGGTTTTGGTAAACGCTCACAGCCCAAAAATTCCTGAGTATATCTGAGCCTTGTTGATTAGCGGTCGACAGCCTGTGCTATATCCACAAAAACAACTGACCGACAAACTTTGTTAGCCTTGGGTTTGGCCGTGAGTACTAATCACGATCCAACCCGATTTGTGCTTTTAATCATTTGAATTAAGTCTTGTTGGTTTTGTTTTCATGCTAATTGCACCTTTAAGACTGAGCAGGGTGTGTTAGAGTAATTCGAATCGTAATTTTTGTCCCCTGACCATTCTGCTTGAACATCAAGAAGTTCTCTGGTCAACATTTATAAGGCAGGTGTATGAGATTTCCGCTGCGAAAAACGGATGACAAACAAGAGGCTTTCCACGAGCCGCACCTCAGCGGCGCTAATTAGAGACCATCTATTTTATTACGCAGTATGAAACCAACAATTGTATTGTGATCAGGCTCAGTTGATGAGTGCAAGTGTGTTTCTTTTATCGAACGATACAACAATGACGCTCTGTACTTTGATACTTAAAAGGTACTTGCCAGTCACCACTAGAAAATACCCCTGTTTTGTAAAAGTAGCCTACTTATGTTTGTCTGAAAAGTCATGTTATTTCGTCAAGCTATTTCCTTCATACTCCTTGGCATTAACTGCTTCACGGGGACATAGTTTAATTTGCCCATTAGCGTCTCGCGTTTTTCGTATCCCTTTTTTGGATCAAATATATCAAGTGAATGCATAACCGGACGCAATGCCTACTCTAGTATATAAATCAGAAAACGAATGCATTAGGAAGTACTTATGCTCCGGACACATTCCTTTCCTAGCATAAACTGAGGTTGTTTTATGTTGAAAGTGAAAGGGATTGTAGGATCATCAACGATGCAATTACCATTAGTATAACTTGACAACATACCACAGCCCAGAAACAGGGTTTTTAAGTTCGGAAAAATTCATCACGCAAGTTTATGGTGGTTCGGCCTGTTAGCACTTTCACTGAAATAAACTATAAGATTTCCTGAAGCATAAGACACTTAATAAGAGAACAGTGCGTACGGAAGAACGTGATGCAATACTGTTGCAGACTGATAGCCATTTGATCGTAGTTTTTATATTCAAATGAATGTGCCGACAATCACTGTGAGTTATATATCTGATAATGCTACTCAACAATGCACGTTTCTTTCACAGTAAACCTAACCATAGTCCGCGTTCTGGTCAAACAGGTATGCCATCACTGAGCCGTCGACATCATTGGTGGTGTGACAGAAACGTTTAGATATGAGTGCTTTTCACCTCAAATGGGCTAAAAAGTCTTGATGGCTGGGTCTGCAGTTAGATTCAACACAAACGTTTCTTCCTCTGTCAAAGAGCTGTATAGTACCTTGAGAATTACTTGCAAGCAATTAAGACTGAATGTCTGGCTCTGACTAATCAACCTTGATCGTAGTGAGTTCAGCAATGGTGAGATGAAAACGCAACCCTCGCAAGCATGTAAACTGCAGCTAAACTCCCCGTCCAAACAGAGGTCCGTTCATTGCAACGGCTAAGTTTAGTTTAAATTCCTAAAGAATTTGAAAGAAAGTTTCTATATTACAGACGAGGCCAGCTGTTGACGATGTTTGAATTTCCCCATTCAAATTTTTCTGATTACTTGTCAGTGAGACTGACAATATGGGCTGGGTTCGGGCTAAGATGATTCCCAAGAGTACTGATAGTCTGCTTGCGCACGGCGTAATAACCATTCCCTGTGGTGAATCGTCTTCAAACTACGGTTTTCTTGCATTAAAACGGTTCAGTGAACAAAATAAAATGTCCTTCTCGATACATTTCTTAAAACTTGTGTTAATTCTTTTTTCTGTATATATTTGTGAAGTCCAATATAATAAAATCCTGACTTTATTCGAAACAGATTATCATTTATCTTACTTGCAACGTAGATAAAGTCTGAAGTCATCTGGCACCGCTGTTTGAGTTTCACTACCTGAATTAGCACTTCTCTCTACTATCACCAAAACGTTTTACACTAAACAGATGGTTACTAAACTACCAGATAGTCAAAAACTGAGAAACTACCGTGTTGTGATCAAATTATTTACTGGTGCGTATTTTTAACCTAACTGCCTAAGATAGTGAGAATAAGTAACAATATTCACTCGCATACTAAACTCTCAGTCAAAATGATGTAGAAGTTATCTCACAGCTAAATAAGTCAGCTTAAATATTGCAGGACATTTTAGTTCTGGGAAAGCCACAATCTGATAAGTATATTTTAAAAATATTCGAACCCACAATTCACACCAGTACAAGCTATCATATGGAGCAAAAGCAGCTCTCTCTCTCCCCGCAAATTCCATCAGATAGTACTGCACATTCGCCGCTATCCCCAATCCTTGCAGACAATTGCCCATTGATCACTCAATTTCCAACCAGACTATGTCAGATTTGTTTCTCAGCAACAGCCATTGTTGCCACAACATTCTAATCGTACTAAACGATCAAACTAAAGCTGACCTCCAGCGTTTCAGTCAGTCTCTTGTTCTCTGAGGCAATAAAACTGCCAGGGTCCAAGAATATGGTAACTCTAGACCACACGAAGATAGCCAGTGTGTAAGGGTCACAGGTGCGCTTCACTCCTTTACGGCCTGGGAATGCAGCTTGTACAGATGAAATAACAATGTTCAACTTTACGCATAAATATTCATCCAATACAAACTGTGTACGACTTGGTTGTGTTGAAAATAGTCTGTCTGGTGATTTGTAACTTTTCGATTATCTAGTACAATACAGGAATTGGATGAGAAAGGAATGCACTATTCGTCTTATTTTTGTGTCCATCTTTTCTAGTGAAAATCACCATGATTTCAAAAGTTTTCCAACCGGAGTGAGCACCAAAATAACTCCGATGTTAATAAGTTCATACCTACTTTCTGTCCCTCCTTAATTTCACTAGACCATTTACACTGTTCATTGCCCCTATTAAGTATGTGCAAATGACAACAACAGATTGATGTCAGAGCAGACAACAGTTCTGTGAGCTATCTCCTACGTGTCACATGCCCGTCACGAACTCCAGCTGCTAAACATTACAAAGTCTCAGAAGTAAGTCGCATAAGTAACAATGATAATTAGTTGGAGACTGAACTGATAAGAACAAAACATCATTCACATTGTATCGCATCTTTCAAGTTAGCATTGACTTTTTCAGTCGTCACCTTTAGGAAGGAAAAGTTAAATGCGATATTCGCCCCTCTTGGGACTTGCCAGTAGTGCATATTCATGTCACGACCGGGATTAGAACGTCTGTTTGTGTTTACATGAAGCTACCGTCTTTCCTCTCTCAAGTTAGGACTGATAGTAAATGAATGTGACTAACCATTCAGGTATGTTAACTTGAGTTTGCCTACCAAGAGATCAGTGAAGTAACGACCAACACAGTTTTATGGTAAAAAGGTGAAGTTGAGTTCATATTTGCGGATTTAAAAGGAGACACCAAAATGGGGAGTTGAAGCAATATCAAAACTCAATTTCGTTGATTATTTTCACACAGGGCTGGCAAAAACCTCCGAGTGAATCCGACAGTAATGGTTAAGTTTTAATCACAATTTAATCTGCATAGACACCAGCCTTATGTTAGTATATACTTTATTCCAAGATCAAGGAGAGTTTTTACATCACTTATGAAAAGCCCTCCTCCATTCTCCATGGCAGTTAGGTGAATCTGTAATATTCTACAATTACATCGTGTACATTCAACAACCACAGGAATCATTTATAAGCAATAGTTGAAGCAAAATTTTGTTCACCAAAGGGTGACTGAGTCTCCTGTTTTTGATCAACTTCTTCGATAGCCACATACACATTAAATACGAACGAATGACTGACTTTGGAATAAAACCAAATTTTGGTAGTGCCTTTATTCACTGAATAAACAAGGTTCCTGAGTTGGTTCGTTGGTCTTGCCTAATAAACCATACCTGTATGCAGTGCACCCTAAAGGGCCAAATTGTAAGATATAAATAGACTGTTCCTTTCTCTATTTTTTTCGTTGCAACTACGTGGGAGACTACAGAACGATGTGGTCACGTTCAAAACACCGCATCTTCAGTTGGCAATATGTTTCAGTTAAAGATGAAGCGAAAACAGCAGAAGCAAACTCTACATATTTTAGGCTTGAATGTGTGTAATAGATGACAACCATCTAATCATACACTACAATCGGTTTATAAGACTGTTGTGTGCTATCTGCTCCCCACCCGGATAATTGTTTGAGACTTTGCCAGACCATGAGATAACCCTCAGGAAGTAGACTGAGCGCCATAAGAACATTAAACAATTTGATAACGCTTTTGTTAAAAATTCCAAGATAAGTGACGATTTAGTGTGGCAGTAAAGATGTGCAACTGATAATGATTGGGACGTTAATCCTGTTCAATGATAATGCAAACTTCTCATCAAGTAAGGCTCAACAAAACATTAGGTGTTATATAAATCGCCTGGTCTTTAGAGACGATGCAACCGTTGTTCATCAAAACCATCATGTTCCTTCCAAGTGAAGTAGATAGAGAGAACTTACAGATTGGTCTATACTGTTAGTGCAAACAGCATTCTGTCGTCCATAGTGCCCATACTCTTACCTTATCTGACAGGTATAAATTATACACTAATGCATTCGACACATCTATAGAAAAATGCACGGTCATAATCACTCGCTTTCAGTCATTCTCATCAGGTGCATATACAATGGTTAGGAGAGGCTTATTCCATTTAAATGTGATTTTTTCGTAAGAAAATCCGGGGAAATTGCATGAAAAATAGCTTAATTGTGTGGTAATTCGTCAGTATATTGCGCGTTGATGTCAAATGTGTCCGATTGGTTATTAGATTAGACATGCGGAGAGAAATACAGGTAGCTGTGTGGTCCCGCTAAAACAGTGGTTTCCCAGCGTACAGTCAAATTAGAGCCAGGCCAGCTAAAGCTGGGAATTTCTAAACTCCGCCTTTATGACATAAATGTTCGTGGTACGATAAGCGTGGTCGTGGACACTGTTGATGAACAGAGCTATCCACTAAAATCCAAAGTTTCACTTTCCAACATTGTCCATCAGGCAGCATATGAGTGAAAGCAAGCTGTCTTCTCATATTGTAACAGTGATCAGTCAACTGCACGGATGCATTTGAAGTTCTCCTCGTAATGAAGACTCGGATGAGACTATAGGCAGTGTCTGGATTGTACTCCATTACAACGGAAACGAAAATTTACAGGTTGTCCGGTAATATGTGTAACGTAAATGTACACAACTAACAGACTGGATGATGGTCTAGAAACAAATCAGCAAGATATTAGCTTTACAATTGGCAAAAGTTGGGGTTTCAGACAAGAATATAACACAAAAGCAATTAGCTACAGACCTTAATAGTAGAGAACAATTCGTACATCAGTTTAATTGTTAATTTTATTGTGACCGGAAAATTTACCCTGGACTAAGCAACTAATTGCTTTTACCACGTTTTGACTCACAGCTCACTCACCATAAGTCACCACATAGCGAACAGGTTCAATTTCGGTATGCCTTACTCACGCAAGATACAAAGCAATATATATTAGCGCAGTTGTTAAGTGAGGGTTAAGTGGTTCATATTATAGTCAGTGTTCATGACAGAAAGTTATCCGACAGATATTTATCCGTTACTTTTCTCCTACCTGGCAAATTCCTCAGCAAAACTGACAGCAGTTTATGTGCAATACGTGGGAAACAATCAGTGGATAAACAATTCTTTAGGATGGAATTACGGTTCGAAATCTTCTCCAACTATGCCTAGTAAACTAATCAGAATAAAGACGTATAGACAAACATATGTTTCAACTGTTCATCTTTACTCTCGAGAAAATACACAGGTAGTTAAACAAATCAGACCAGAGTATAGGTCATTTATTTGGCGCTCAAGCCTAAATGGCTTGTATACTTCCAACTAATCCAAACGTATCCATTTGACCCGGCGAAACAATTGCTTGTCTAAAGCGTTCACACCGATTCTTTAATCAGTTTGCTGTTTTGTCATGACAAATTCATCATATTCAGTAGTGTGCAAACCGCAAACAAAGCCCATGAAATTTGGGTACTTTGTAGAGACGGAGTATAGTAGAAATCTGTGGCTAAAGTTGCCCTCAAACATTGGAAGTTGCCAAATTTTTCCCGTATTAAGACATTTGGTAATCTGACTTTTTGGATGGTGACCTTACGAAACGTGCTCTAGTTTGTAATAATGATGCTGAAATTTTCAATGTAGTTACTTCTTTTCATGTAGACACTTCCGACGTCTTTATCTGGTCTACCGAAGCAATCATCTGTAGTCTGCTGGGGTTTCGTCAGTTCATATAATCCATATGTTCATAAAATTGGTTTCTTACTGTGTAACCGGTAACGATTAGCAATAATTTGTCTGTTTGCAACAGTATCATCAAAGTAAGGGCTTATTATTAAACACCGCATGACAAGCAATCTACGCCAACCCGCCATGGATTCCTCTGTGTAGGTAAACAATGTCTAGGTACTTTCCACAGGCATTCATTTAGAGAGCATTAAAAAATGTTGAGTGTTAAATGATCATACGTTGTAAGTCCGACTAAGAAAATGTGGTAGTCACTTATGACATACAAAGCTGATAACTTTGACAGACCAAAATTACCGCAGCACACGGGTGTATATCACACTTAAGAGATTACAAAATGAACTAACCATAAAAGTTGGCAACTCACACAGAAGTTGACTAGCAATTGCTACAAAGGTCACATAAAATCTACATTCCTATTCAGTAAGGTATCCGAATTCCGAAATGAGTTTCACAATGCCGTGTCAGATCAGTCACATTTTTGCGCCGACTGCGAGCAGTATGATCAATAGAATATTTCTTTTCGCAGATATCCCGAAAGTTCGTTCATTTCAACACTATTCACTGGTTTTATATTTTTAATTTTTCCGTTCGAAACAACACCATGTACTATCCTGTTACAAATTACGAATCCAACCTCACACGACATTGTTCACTCAGATTACTTATGAGGAGCATTCAGAGATTCTTCATGACCAACAGAGTGCCTATCTTCATTTAACATTCCTCACGACATTCGGGACGGTCACATCGACCAAATATTCTCCAGCTTCCATTGTTCATTTTCTGGACTCACTGCTTATGGTGCCTAAAATTTCTTTTGAAAAAGTCAAAACCACATCTGTTGTGGAACAATATCACTGTGGATTTTGTCTGCGAGTCTTATTTTTAAGTTAGGCTATGAGGACAGTTTATGTTTCACACTAGTGGTTTCAGAGATGCATGATACACTGGGATTCTAGCAACTGCCAGAAACAGAAAGTATATCGCTTCCACAGTCTTTCGTCTTCTTTTTTTAACAGCTCACATTAGTTCGACTGTTGATTACTCACAACAGCATTGCCTGCTTCGAGTAGCCTGCTTGTTTGGCTAATATTGAAAAAGATGTTGTCAGTCGTACTGTTCCATCGTCTACATGTTAACAGTAAATACCCCTTCATTTATTCGATCATTCCCCCTTTACTTATCCTTATAAGTGACTCATTATGATGAAAGGTGTTACAAGCGTTTTGCGTTGTGTTGGCGACCAGCAGCCGAAATTTGTCATATACTTAGCCGAAACATTAATTGCAAAGTGTAGTTAGTTTTTCAGCAGAATTTAGCATCTGACCTGTTGTTGTTAAGCAAGCTGACTTAGAAAAACCTCTCAACATCTGTAAGCTTTGATCCTGGAATATGTTTACAAATCACTTTGGAAAGAGATCTGGAAACCTCGATGGAGTGTTATCGGATAAAATTTAGTGTGCACACGTCATCGTGTTGTAATCGACTTGGTTTTCAGAAACGTCTACAAAAGACCACTGGCGCTCAGTCAGGGTTGATGACAACAGAGATGACGGCAATCACACGTTACAGCCTCAGCGTGTGCGCCTAGTGGATGTTAGTGCGGGTTCTTTAAATTATGTAGCTAACAATCATCAACTAGCTTGTGCCCGAATGAGATTTCAACTCCGTGTGATCAGTGTGTACTTTATCTTCGTTCATGCACGCACATCATTTACGCCCAGAAAACAGCCAACCTTGTACGACACTAACAAACCAGACTGTCGAATTCAAAGTTAAAAGAACGCGAGCTTTTTTCTGTTTCTAAACTTAGTGAGTTTTCGTCTTAACTTGAAAGACTAGTGATTTTTGGCAGTCATGCTTCTACGTCAGATTCACAATTAGGAGTAAACCGGTGTACATAAGTAAAGAAATATGCACAGATTTATACGCATATTTGAGGTCATTATTTGGAATGACAATTTCTAGTCCTTACCATCTGTAGTGCCTACCACAGTAGTCGTACACACAATACCCTTGAGCGTCATCATCATTGTTTTCACCTCAATGTCAAACAGTTCGTTGTTGAAGGAACTGCGAACTTCTCAGGGTATTCCCATCCTCGTGCAGAATAATCAATCTATCTACTGATGATTAATCGAACATCTGGTTAACTTCGAGGTGAATGTCATCCACATTTGAGCAAAGGTTTCGCATTCATATAGACTTTCCAGGCAGCCTCTTTTGAATAGCAGCAGAAGACTCGAGTCTCGCTTCCATCAGAACTCGTGGGTAGTGCACATCCTTACCACGTCCGGAATTAGAATTTTGGTCACGCCTTCACCTTACAAGTGACCTCACTCTAGGCACGACCAAAATATCATTATTGGACTCTTGACCACCCTTTTATGCTAGTAATGGTCAGGTTTCAGGGTCGTCTTCTGAGGAAAGACAGTAACTGTGCTGTTAACTCCAATCGATTGGGAATACCGAGGCGGATCGAACTCTTCAGCCGTGGCAAGGGTATGCACTGTTGATGAGCTGTAAATGAGAGTGATACTCGAGTCTAGCGCTTCTTTTCGAAAGAGGCTGGCTGCAGAGTCCATCTGGATGCAAAGGCTGCGATCAAATGCAAATTGATGTTAAACTTGCAATCTGCCCACCACGGTCAGCTATACTGGCCTCCTCATTTATGCTGTACGTTAGTTGTTAAAATGAATCAACATAGACTTGTGCAGAGCATTTAGGAGAGGAAAAGAAAACGCTTAAATACATCAGTTATCGACAATTTATGCTTGTGAACCGAAATTGCCGCAATAAATGCTGCACACACGAAAATGTTACCGCCTGAAAGATACGGTCAGGAAATGCGAATAAAAATGAAGCAGGTATGAGGCTTACTACACAATCTGCAAAACAGTCAGACTGACATTTATGACCACAGTTCACACACCAGTAAGTTGACTGTGCTCACTGTGTGAGTAGCGTTGAACGTCTTCTCCCCATTAAGGGCCCAACGGTATACAATCGGTCAGGATAATTGCGGTTGTACAAATTAAGCAAGCTAAATATACCATCACCAGTGGGTCAAAGAATGTGCTGAAACCCTCAATGTTTATTCTACTGAGTTGTCCTAAGAATCTACCGCCAACCGTAAAATTCTCGATGCTTGGAGAAATGTAAACAACAGTCAACCATTCAGGAAGGGTGTACCGAACTCCTGGCTTGCGGTCTATACATTAATCGCACTGGTAACGCTATAGAAAGAAATAGTTCATTGTATTTTTCGAAGAGTTCCTTGTAATGGCACACCTGACTTTGGTTATTTCCGGTCACTTTACGCCCTTGACGCTCGCGTTCATCTAATTCGCAGAGGTTTTGGTTGTTCGGACAAAAATTGATGGACCCTAGGGCTGTGCTTCCTGGATTTGAGTAACGCTTTCAGCAACTTTGAAGGTCTCTAGATAGAAATTATTACAGTTAATGATGTCAATCTTGGTTCTCACAAGCACACAACCATTTTACGGCTAGGATGCAACTTTCTCAGTTCCAAGAATCAACCTTGTCCAATGCCGGCGTTGGCCCATATTTTCGAAAATAGTCTTTCTTCTATTCGCTTCTCTCTAAGTGAATGAGCTGCCATTTGTTTTACCGCGTTCCTTACCAACTGTGTAGATGATATTTTAGTTAAAGGTGTTCACTGTTCTGAACGCTCATCTCCAATTTTGACGAGTGGTCTAAAAGACTTGACGAAAGTGGTCTGCTTCTCAGTCTCTGACCTGAAACAAATTCTATGTTAGAATGCTTTGTTTTCAATCCCTGTTGAGTGCTACACGTTTCTTATACATTGCAAGTGAATGTGTCAAATACGTGACTATTATTTTCTTCACACATACGCCTGGTCACTTCATGTGGTCATCGTTTCATTTGGGCGGGTAAACAATATACCTGAAAGCTAGGTCCACAGTTTAGCTCCGTATTCGTTGGTTTGTCGACTCACGGTTTCTCAATGTCCACTCCCCTTTTCTCACATACGTCTATGTACACTTACCTAAGACACATTACGTTCTTCGTAACATCACTCAAACGCTTTTCCAAAACTAATGGAGATTCCTCTATATTTTTGGAGGGTTTCATAATTTCGAAATACCTTGGTGCTTTTAAACCGTCGCAAAACGGTTAATGTGCGCCTACTAATACTTCATTCCTGTACTGTTTCAGCTGATTTCTACTGCGTTGGCACGTTCAGTCACTTTGAACAGTTGATTCATTGATATAAGTCTTGATTGTGATTCATTGCTAATGAAGTTAGTTGTTTGACGATCACTTCAGTAAGTTAACGGGCTGTATTCTGATCGACACTGTCATGCTGAAGCTGTAAGACAGTACCTAGTAATTACGATATAGTCTCGTGAAGTCTTCTTTGATCTGAAAATGTGAAGACAACGCAAAACCAATTAACGACTGTACTTGTGGATGATACGCGTCATCAGAGTTTTCGCAGTACACACACGTGGAACATCACATATCGAACGTGACGGATCACTTACTTTTTCCTGCCTGGACTAACCGAGAAGACCGAGGAGTATGGCGGAGTTGGCACGTAAACATGTGTAGCTGGAGAAAATTCTAGGATTAGCGATCGTTCATTTGTCATGTCAGGTACGTTCGAGCGACTTTGAGTACGTTACAGTTAGCATCCGTGTGCTCGATGTGAGACTTCAGTTTAATGAACGAAGACAATTTAATAACGGTGTCCGTAAAACGCTACTGAATTCAATTATGACCGGAATGAGCGAGCATTACTTTATTTAAACGCGCGACTAAACATGCAGAACGACAATGCTAGCCACTTTCAGTAGAAGATTTGTTTTCCGACCTTTACAATCGTTTTGTGGTTTTGCGCAGGCCAACTACATGCAGCTTACGCACTATTACGCTTGAGGTGGTGTGATTGCAGTCGTTGTAAACGAGTGAACCGCCTAACGAACTATGTATGTGGAAAGGTTTTGTTCCGTGCACTAAATTTTCAACTTCGAGCTGACAACGTTTTAGAAACTGTTTTCTTATGTTTACTGGCAGTTTGTACCTATCTGAGCTGACAACCGTAAATAAACATTGTAATGTACAAGCCAAGTATATGAATTGGAGCATATCGCTTCCTGAGAGAAATGCGAGTGCACACGGGAACAGGGAGATAGTGTTCCGCATTCGATGAAATGGAGAACTATTTCAAATGAGATTGAGATTCAGGTTAGTAAATTCATGTGGCCCCATCACTCCTACTCACTGCATTGATCTGTCAGCAATGCACGTAGCCTTACCACGCATTATACTGAACAGAGTCTTCGGCTGTTACCGTTTTGGTTGTAGGGTTCATCTGACACGCTTAATTGTGAGAGTGATATCGTTCTATAAAGTGAATCGGACGAAAAATGAGTACAGGACCACGTCAGTCACTAGTCTAAAACAGCAACACAAACTGCGAGATACACCACCAGTAATTATTCAAAGGTTAGAGGTTCCGTTGTACCTGCTTGATTTCCGGTCATAAAGTTTGGGGCTCAGTTGGCCATAGTCAAGCAGTTCTTGAATATTCTTCATCTTTCAGGCTTGCATACCTTTGTGCAAAGGTTGTCTAATACTTACGGTCTATGTTCGGGGTGTGGTGGTCCGGTTTACAACCGAACACTGAATGTGGCATTAATTTAAGTGCAGAACGTTCGCCAAAGTAAGCGCCGGTTGCTGATAAGGAAGCTCAGGAGATATTTTGATAGAGGTACGTCCCTCTTCGGAAGTCACCTACAAGATGGTGAAACCGCCCACTTAATCCTGGAGCAAACTTATGCAGTATCCAACCGGAAACTAGTTTCTGATGTTCACGGTTAAAGTCCTGTAGCCTCAGAGGTACAGACTAGTGGGTTTCATTCAAACTAGCCATCACCTTGAACTAGAATCCGCAAAATCCTTACTGGACCACGCAAGTAAAGAATTAGATCGCCATCTTAAAACCAATCTATGAAGCACCGGGGGAAGAAGTTCGCTACACACATCTTTGTGCAGTACAACCTATGTGCAAACTAAATATTGTACAACAATCCGCGGAAAAAGTCCATGTTAGACAGTGAGGTATATCCATGTTATTGTTCTATATATTTTCAGCGAATTTGTTAACACAATTAATCTTATATTCTGCGTGCTTGCATTTTCAGTCAATTCGGGATGTCCGGCGAATCTGTTAAGAGCATGCAAGTCTAAATTTCCCGTTCAATTTTCTAAACGACGTTGGCTAAAAGGGAACTTTACCGTTGGTGAGTTGTTTACTTTCATTAACGATAAAAGAAAATTAAGGAGAAACACGTTAATAATAACATCTTGTTTAATTCTTTTCTCGTTATTTTGACACTGAACTTTCAAACAATGGCAGTTTCATTCTTGTCGTACGTAAAACGGGTCATGTACCAGTTACATTGTTAGCCTAAGTGTGACATCTTAGAATGAGAACTGTTTCAATAAATCCGCTCTGTCCCTATTTGGACAGGTGTCTGCAGGGGGTTAGATTACGGTCCAAACTTTTATTTCGAGGCGAAGTGCCGTCAATAGACTAGTTATCACAGAGTTTAATTATGCAATGTAATGAAGGTTTGTGTGGTTGAGGAAATTTGTTTGTGCAAAAATTAAACGTCAAAAAAGGCACCGAAAACACTAACAGTATTGTACGAAACAATGAAATGACGCAAACTGTGGTGTTCTCCGGAGTACCATTATGTTCATTCTGACCACAGCTGATTCATCCAGGACTTAACTCTGCAAAATTGTGTGTAGTACAACGAATCAGAAGTCTACCGGTCTCTCAGGTTACTAACAAACAGTTTACCAATGTCAAATCCCACTTTTTATAGGATATTCGTGTAGATGCAGTAAGCTACACAGAGAGGACAAACAAACAACTAACTGCTCTTACCAAAAACTATGTTCCCATATGTTCTCAAGTACAAATGTCGACGAACGGCACCCAGCACCATCAGTTTCAGGGCGCATAATCCAAACGGGACGAAGAGTCAAAGTTTCTAACGCATTCTCTGTGATTTTTTGAAGCAACTGGAAACGCATCCTATAGTGTGCTGTGGCTGCAGCTATCGAACGTCACAGTCACCTTCTGTTTGTTCAAGAACAATCTGTGTTGACGCCACTGATACCTTCCAGTTTTTGCGGCAGTATGCTTAATATCTTGAGTCATGAACTCCACCTTGTGAAAGTTTGATTCTTTTAAAACTAGCTACACGTTCATGTGTGATGAGGAGGTACTTAATGTTTCTCCGGAGAACATCATATGATTTACGTCTTCCCATTGAACACAACAGCATTTACGGAATAAGTCCAACTTCAGTAATGTTCTGAGTACCAAAATGCACTGTAAACTAAGAGAAATAAGTGTGAATCACAAGCCATCTTTGGGCAGAGTCAGTAGCTTTCTTTTCAGATCACCTGACTGTAAATTTCAAAGCTACACGAAGTGTGACGGTTGAGCTACTTATACACAATTCACATCTGGCGTAGGTGTAACAGCCTGTTTCCGCAGTGAGTTTCATTGTTGTTGATACTCCCTACTACAAGCGCAATTTTCTTACTGAAGAACGTTCCATAGTAAATCACGATCCATCCTTTTCCACAATGGACATTAGTCCTACCTCCGTGCAGTGGACATTTCGGAGCAGTTTCCGGTCTGCTTCTGAAGGATGGATTCATTGGAAATTTTAACAACAAAAGATAGATTGCCCACAAATAAAACTAACTGTAGCGAAGGTCAATCCCTTTTGAGGATCCTCCATTGAGTCTGCCTCATTCAAAACTTCCGGTTTTGTACAACGCCAGCTTTTCAATACATTGATTCTTAGATTGCCATTGATTCACAATGGTCTGTAAGAGATGAGTCTCCGACGGTGATGTTTTTAGACCGGTTTCTAAAGTAAAATGTGCCAACCAACTTATTTATGCTTGCTTACAAAACGGACTGTTGGCTCTGGATCAAAGGCTCCACGTAGTTCACAAAACGAAGTTAGGGATTAATGGAATAATCGGTTACTATCAGAAAACAAGAAATTACATAACTTAAGGCAGGGTTGTGTGATCAAGGAAAGGCAGTGCATTCACATCTATTTCGTATACACAACCGGATGAAAAACGGATTCTTCCAACCAGAAATATGCATAATTCGGTTTCCGGCGGACTGTTACAGGGAAATGCAGTGAAGTTGCAGGAGGTGTTTAGGGTCTAACATGCCATTGCCAATGATCATCACACTTGCCGTTAAGTGTGATGACCTTCAAAATACATTGATTGATTTCCAGATGTCTCTTGAGGCATTGGCAGGTCCATAGTCACAAACCGCGTTGCATTGCACACCAGGTTAACCTTCTTCCACTGACTGAACTCACTGTTGAATGCGAATTCCGGTTTCACACGGCTTTATTCTACTCACAAGTTTACAGTAACATGCCTTCATCTGCAAATTTGTCGTGAATCGTTAATTTACAACATTCGCTCTTTTAACTGCTTGATACATCAAAATTTATTTCATTTATATAAAATCTACATTGGAAGTGAACAATTGAAATGCATCTGAATTTCGACTCCTACCGTAGTGTACCACATTCTTCCTATGAGTAAGTGTGACCCACCACATACTTTACCGCCAAAATTAACCGGAGGTTTTATCACGTTTCCGCTGTACTGTGATGTGTGTTTGTAAGTCTAGTCGTAGCTTACCGTATATTTAAACTGCTTATCATCGAATTTGGTGAACCACGTTCGGTATCAATATATATAGTTACGTATAATCTTCCGTCCTCTGTCCTTTTTGAGATATATGTACGCATATATCCAGCCCACATCCAGGTAACACATGGCTCGATGACGTATTAAACACAAAATCCCGTCTGTATATAATAACATTTCCAGAGAGTAACAACTCTCAGTGGTAGCATCGTACGTGGACTACACTACTACTCACTTCGTACCTTTCCAAAGCTTTTTCTTGTGTGTATACTGAAAATTACCTTGACAGTACAATAATTCTGTCTTTCTGATTACCCAACGGTGATGTAGTTTCACAGTTGTCAGAAGTTGTATTGCGAGTTTACACATCACAGTATCCTTCTCATCTCGGGCACCCTGACGTACTGAACAGTTTTACCCACGAGATGCCCACAATAGAGAAGGAGCACTGTACTCTCACAGGCGCGCATTACAATTCACGTATACTTCCAATTATACTCTTGTTGGGCAGAGATGCAGGGCAAATTTTTATTCGGTGTACCTCTAGGACTGATATAGCCACCTCCTGGGAGATGCACAGTGAAGCCTGTTTATATGCATCAGAGCAAAATTGGGAGACCAGTCAGTGTATAAACGCAAACTCACACGCCAACGCAGATCAGTTACCAAAGCACGCCGACGGTGATACATATTTTTATGTATACTGACTGCCGGTTACCCTTTGTCAACGGCCAGAACACCCACACGTCGGCTAAATCTTCTGCTCTTGATTTTCCAACTATGAAGCAAACTCAATGGTTTCACCGTTCAACAATTGGAGGACTTAAGATATCAATTCTTTGTTACAGGTAGAAACCTTTTATTTAATTTGAGCTCTACCCGTACACATCTTGAAATGCGCATATTATGATGTACTTGTTAGTCTGATTGTGTCACCGCCGCCCTGTTCTACCTGAGAAAATGACCTGAAATTCATAAGAAAACGCAGATTGGGCACTGAGTGCCAACGTTGTTTCCAACAGTAGAATCTGCTGGGGGGTTGATTGGCTTCTGCTTTCTCCAGTTATCGTCCGCTCAACAAGCACATGGCGGATTATTGAAGGCCATACCTTTGTAAAGTAGAGCAGTGAAATTTTACTTTCAAAGCCACAGAATCCGTTGTAACAAATAGGTTTTGTTTGTTGAAATTTTCATCAAATGTCACTCTATTCAAAGACTGTTCGAGTTGATTAGCAACATTTGACTTCAGCAAGTTCGTCTGGTACAATAAAACAGTCTTTTCACCAGAATGTGTTTATATGGAAGTGGCACAGAGTACCGCACTTCAAGTAGTTTTTCCTACCGGTAAACATGTCAGTTGTGGTCTAACCAAAAGTAAACATTCATAGTCTTGTCACAAAACATATCATATTTCGACAGTTCAGTTATGGGAATAACGCATGGCAGACATGTAGTTACCATAATATATCGTCACGACAATACAGTCTTCAACGGTACTTGAACTTGATTAACCTTCATGATTGACTCCTCCTCTTTTGTATATTCTTATCCACGGAGAATGAAGTCTTTCTCATTTCAATAACGGTCGAAGCTAACCAGCGTGATACTTGTTTCTAAAGATTAGATAACGTCACCGTGTAACTTTTTTAAATGAATGTCACCTCAGTTCCGTTGCGACTTCTTAGATGTGACTGTTTCACCGGCAACCCGACAACGTCACTGACTGTTTTTACTCGAAAGAGAATTGAGAGTTTCTGGTGTTGACGTGACAAGTCACCGAAGTGTATAGATCGAGTCGCATTAGAACTTGCGTTTAGGCGTGAAAAGTAGCCGTAAATCTGCAAAGTTATGCCAACTTTTTGCACGCACGATATAGGTATATTTCTTTTTAATAATAGTCATTTTTCGACTAAAGTAGTCTTTATAAACACAATACAAACAAAACATGGAATTTCCAAGAAATACTGGTTCTGTAAAAGAAAGCTCAAACCTGGCCAAAATGACGTCTCACAGCGAATTTATTCGGCTAGACTTAACAGGAGGGCAGCCGTATCGCCGCATTGAGAAGATCGGATAGCCTGAATATAGCTTACAAGCACACGGGATTTTGGATTTTCGTGTGATAGTCCAATCTTGTCTAACAATGTATCCAGGACACAACAATCAACATGATCACTTTATGGACACTTGAACCGTGGCACAAATTACACTTGTGTTGAGGATATGCACTGCTGATTACCCCTAACGCAAAAACAAAATCAGTTCACTTTGAAAATAAACCTGCCATACATGCCTGTCTACGTTGCAATTTTCAATCAGGAAAGACTCTGGTTGCATGCTATACCTTCTCTAATTCAGGATAAATCTGAACTTCAGGTTTGGGAGAACAGCGAACCGCGTACTACAAAAATGATCGAAGAAAGCTGATTAATCTTAACCTGCTCACTGGCCAACAGGGAGTATCCTCATCAAAACACAACCGGTGAACAAACGCGCAGAGCATCTGCAAGGTTGTAACTACCTAGCGGTTCACGTGTTGTTTTGGGAAAGGAGACTAACTCGTTCGTAACTAACGTTTCTGTCAAAGTTTCAGACAACGGTGGTCAACCAATCATCCGAATAAGGTGCGAGTGAGAAAAAACTACTTGCTGTGAGTGAACCGTCATATAGTTGAACAGAATGACATGAATTTCGAAGTGAGGTTTTCACTGAGATGAATGAACTTGGCCGAGAAGCCATTTTTCACCAGTTGATGGAATATCTAAATGCAGCCGCGGGATATGATCATATACCCGGGTTGATAATTCGCAAACCATAGAAAAATTAATTAAGGCGTTATAAGGGAAATATGCCTAACGGGAGAGAAACGACGAATGAAATACGGCGAAAAGCAACGTCAGCCGAATAGCTGGTTTGAATAGAGGCGAACAAAAACAGGCCTCCTTGTCCTCTTAACTTAACATCGCTATATCACATTCAGTATATTTGCAGCATGAATTAACCGTGGTTAGGTGGAATGTCCACCAAAGATAGATTATACAAATAGCTAATCTAATATCTCTCTCTTTCCTTTTTCTAAGACAGAAACCTACGTTTGTGAAGGATTTCGCACCAAAGTTTTATATCAATGCACTGGAAAGTAAAATTTGGGATGGCTGCGTGATTGGTTGTATTACACTGACTTCATTGAATATACTTTAAAGATGCATTTGACTCCGCTCTTTTTTTTCAAACACCCTGCAGTTATGGTTATAAAAATTGCACAAATGGTCTGGCAGTTCAGAGAACATGACGATTTTCAGCCCTATTTCCGATTTTATGTGCTAAACACTCTGCTCTCCAATATTCAACCATATGACGATAAAGTTATGTTGACCCACGCTTTGCCAACACGATGCGCGTGTCCCAATGAGATGATGGTTGGTAAAACTTACCTGATGCTAACACACTCAAACAAAGGAAGGCACACTTTGAATGTGACACGACGCACGGTATTTTTGTCCAACTACAAGAAGTTCGCAGAAGACCTGGAGGTTAGTTTATGGTTACTGAGATGGAAATTCTATCAACAAAAGCAGCCATATTTATCATTAAATAGTGTCAGTGATAACAGCAAACTGACGTTCAACTACATTTTCAAGTTTGCTTAACATTTTTCACCTACGTGTAATTAACTGACTGCTCCTGCAATAAATTCCAGTGAAACTGTCGTCCAGTGTAAGCAGTCACGGTTGAAGCAAACTTCGACGACTGGTGCAATATCCTGTGTAAAAACTTACTTCGGCATTCGTTCATTCCTTGCGTTCAAAAAGCGTTATCTTTTGCAGCATGATGTAACATCTTTTCGCAACTATGTGCAGTTCATTCTTCACTATGTGTGACTGGAGTTTGAGTGCATAAAACTAACTTCCAGTTTACCATTTTTAATAGTGATATATGTGGTGTCGTAGTCCTATGTGCTAAAGAAAGTTGGAAGCTATAAGACGTACGCGTGACGAACCTCGTTGACTTATAAGTGTCCACTACAAAAGTCGTATATGAGGGGTTTCATCCGTAATCACTGCGAGTTTTCTACCGCAAAATTTCAGAATGTTGTTTATATCAATAAAGAAATAACATGCGAACGCTTGCAGCCCGTCAACAGGGCGTGAGGCTCTCGGTGGTGAATTTTACGGAGACAAAATAATCACTGAGATTTAACTACACCTCCTCTCTGAGGAACTGCTCATGAATGTCTTTACATGTGCAATAGGTTGGCGGTTAAAATTTCACCCCAGTTCCAGCCGCTAGTGTTTACTATAACCACAGGTTTCCAGAGTGGATCAAGTTATATTAACCACAGATCTCGAGCGAGTTTCGACTTCACTTGGTTGAAGGGTTGCTGGTGCTCTGAAGAACACTCTCAGTTCACAATGTTCGTATATGAGTAACTAAAAAGGAGTGACCGCATTGAACATTGATAGAAAGCTGCTGTGGTAGTTAACGAACTTGCATGCTGAAAGAAGGGCAGAAATTTCTGTCGAAAGAGATATTCGCTGAATGTTTTCTATATTCAACGGGTCTGTTAAAAGTGGAGTTCAAACACAAAAACACTGATAACACTGAATGATGAGTATGCGCAAAATTTTCTGGAATATTGGAAGAAAATTCATTACTGAAACGTGTCGTCACTGTTTTCATGTTACGGTAAGGACAATCATCTGGTTGGCAATAGACTTTGTTACTGTCAGCCAGCATAGCTTGTATGCCTTAAACTGAACATGTGACCCTCATTTTCCGAATGAAGGCTATCAAGAATAGACGGTTTCAACAATTTTCATTACATTTTTAGACTTCATTCTGTTTAGAAGTTTGCGTACAACTTATAGAAGTCCATCACTGTTCCAATTATATTTAGTTAATGGTTTGTGCACACTTTAAGTAGAGCCATTTGGTTATGGTTTTCGGTCATGAACTAGTTGTTTATTCATTTCATGTGTTCCAGTGTTGGAGGTGGCCGTACACAGGAAGAAACTGTCTGAAAAGGGTCCGCAGTTCCCCGTTTGGCAATAAATAGCAAAAGTAAAGCCATTTCAGATTCATTTACAATCTTCAAATTTTGAGTTTTAAAACCATACTATGCAACTTCAATTTATCTTGTCATACAATTCGTCACAAATACAGTTTCTCATGTCTATATATGATCCATCCCGGTCATTTCAAAGACCAGTTTTGAACATCAGCAATGCTCATGAAAACGTTCATTTTTATCGGTATTGTTAGAAAATAAAATTTTACCCGTGTATGAACACGAAATAACTGCTTGAGATCATGAAAAAATGGTATGAACGAGTTGTCAATGAAGATGAGAGTTTTCACATAATAGTATGATTGAACGGATTGTTGATTTGAGTGTCTATCATCGTGCTCAACTACGAGGGTCAAACAAGGTATGTGAGTGAGCTCAGTGCGTGATTGCATAACAAGCATGAGTCTCACTATAAAGTTTATATAATCCAAAAGAAGTTTACAGACTGACGGAAACCGAAAGTACACAAACACATCTGATTCTGCGTCAGATGGTTTAGGAATACAAATTTCGAAAGATTGATTCCTTTTCAGAAAGCCAGCAATAGATGGAGCTCAGAAGAGGAAATGAGGGGACGGTGGGCGGAATAGAAACCTAACCCTCAACAATTACCATAATCGCACCATATCATAGGGCGAACAACGGTTGGCTAATATCGATAGTAGAAAAACGAATGTCTTCATTCTAGCAGAGTGATTCTGATGACCAAATTATCGGCCTATTCAGTTTAGTGTCTTGAGGTGTGCCTCAAGTCCGCGGTTGCACCTAACCACTGATCACATAGTTACAACGTATTTTGTTAAGTAGTTTGGGAATGGGTGCACCTGGAAGCTAAAAGAGGGATATACGCCACTCCGACTGCCCTCTTGTTGCTGCAACCTCAGCCAGCTACACCTGAGATGTTTGCTTTTGTTAAACACTGTAACAAATTTTTAGAGGACATTGAAGCCGACATAGAATCATTTATGCCTAAATCAAATTCCTTTACTATGCCCTTAGTTCGGCGATAGGTATTGTAGTTTGCGCGGCCTACTTGGACTGAGTGGAAAACGTGGCGTCCTGAAGCGTTTTATGACTCCACATATTGTACCTCCCCTACATAACTAGTACTGTCTATGAACTGAGGAAAACAGACCTGGATGCTTGGCTCATGATGGTAGAAAATCTGATGAAACAAACTTTATGAGGGAAGAGTTTGTTGGGAGAACATTTGAACAGACTGGCGGATAGCCCAAATACGGAGTTGGTTTTCTTGGTCATTTACTCATTTCTGGGATACAGGCTAAGGTCACTTCAGACAATCGTGTCCAAGTCGCACCCAAGTGTAGTGGTAATCAGTTCATCGTCTTCAAGAATTAATGTGCGCAATCCAGATGACAGAGGTGTACCACTTTATATTTAGCCATTTGTGCTCTGAATCGCTCTTTAACCTCGCACTTACAGTCGCATTGACCATCATTTGCCAGAGTTTAGTGACATCAGCAAATAATATAGGTGGGGAATAGACGAAATGTGGAATTTCGAACACCAATGAAATAAAGACTGGAGGTCCTATTATGGGGCTTTGCGGCACATAGCTGGTCACACAATACCAGGCTAAAAATCCCGGTTCACTTAGACATTAAAGAGATGACACTGAAGTTATTCCGTGGGACACAACAGTAGATTGGTTTCTTTATCAATAACACGGAGCTTCGTGCAAAGCGTTAAATGGTCTACTCACTGAAAGATCTAAGAGAACTTCGTATAAACCACGGTAACTGACTTGTCTTCATCTGCCTCCTTCCTTTGATCTTCCAAGGCAGCAAGTAAATTGGTAGCATAAAAAAAACAAAGTTTATGTTGACTCTCACGTAACAGTGTAGACCGAATTGAAACTCTAGATGGCCGCTAGTCACTCGATCTGTCCATATGGTGTGATGCAAACGATCCTAATGTAGTCGACCTTTAAAGCTGGGTGACAGTGTGCACCAACTAGGCTTTAGGAAGTCTGGTCTCCCGGAGAGCTAGAATGAACAGTTCACGTGGTGGTCTTGATGGCCCAGGATTATATCATTTAGCACTACAAAAGTGATAAGATCAGAGACGGGGGACCTATTTTTTTTAGACCTTTGGTAGTTTTTATATAAAATGTAGGATGTAAAACCCATTGTTTTCATGACACCTATGCTGCTTGTGTTAGATGTGTAAGCTGACTCCCTGTAGGTATTAGAGAACACACTCACATGCCCACCACTAGGAAGATTTATGTCTTTGTTTGCGCGGGCCAGCCCACCTGTGTATCGCAAATTAGAGAGGACAGAACGGTTTTTAACAGTGAATACCACAGTGTGGTAAAGCAGTTTGGAATGAATATTGAATTGTTGATCTAACTGGCGCCGACGCACATAGCTGTTGCTGCCCGGCTAAGGGACTTACACTATTCATCTTATAATTTCCAGTTTTGTCTAAATATTACTTGAACCAAGCTGACCTCTTTACTAGCGGAAAGTAGCTTTCACGGCGCTGAAGTCAGTTTTTGTGTCGGAGTCGTCCAGGTTGCTCGATCGAGAAATACCTGTTGATAACCTTCATAATGGTGTCCACAAAAAACCGCCAGTGATCGTCCAGTGACAGATACGGTGAATGAGTCGATCAATAAATCCCTACGGTTTCCAGGCAGGAATATCCAGCCCGTTGTGTGAGAGTTCGTCACGAGTTTTTCAGTTACGGAGAAATCCGTTCCTCACTTATTAACTAAAACAAGGTGACACTATAACCACCACCATCAAAAGGGGTATTAGGTCACAAGTCCATAATCGTGTTTTTTGCTGGTAAGAATATAACGAAGGCTGGAACGTTTGTGATAGACCCGTCACTGTGTGGACCGTCTGATACTGTCCGGTGAGTGAGAACTCATTTGTATATCACAGGACTCAAAAGTGCATTATGTGGGTCTAACATGACCCTGGCCATTGTCGGAGTCAATCTTAGGGTAATCAAAATCACTTATGAATGGGAGCTGCTAGGATCCTGCACAGGTAAACCAATGTATTTGGCGATCAGAAAAGCAGTAGTTGTCCAGCAAGGCAGACACGGGTCTGTAGGTCATACCGATCAGACAACGGGATGTTTTGAAACAGTTGGCTCCCTTGAACAGTGTGGACAAGGCAACCAGAACACGAAAGCTGGTAGATGCAGGCACTTTGTATTGATTTATCAGTACCAAATTTACAATAACAGGGATGAGTTTTTGCAGCAAACTACTAGAGGGGTAGAAAATCAGTAAGCGGGTTAGGATGGGTCATTATGTCCTAGGAAGTGTCAAGTTCAGGAACAGTTGTTTCTGAACACGAAGAGCTGGTGTGAGTTGAAACAACTATTCATAGCTCTTTACGTTCGGAAACAACTGTTCCTGAACTTGACACTTCCTAGGACATGATGATCCATCCTAACCCGCTTACTGATTTCCTACCCCTCTAGTAGTTTGCTACAAAAACCCATCCATGTTACTGTAAATTTGGTACTGATGAGTCAATACGGAATGCTTCCATCTACCACTTTCCGTGTTCTAAATGCTTTGTTCAAACGGGATGACTGGGTAAAATGCACAGTGTGCCACACGGTCACAGGCAAACTCAAAAGAACCGATTCATACAAAGCAGACGTCCTGAGCCGGAAGAACACAAGGAACTACGTAGCCGTTTCTGAAACCCTGACGACCGTGATGGCACAGGTTCTTAAACGATGTAATAATCCCCACGTTCCTCAAGTCTGCTATGCACTGGGACTCTGTTATACAACACATCATCCGAATCTCGTCCACTTTGTTGAGAATGGACGCGACATCAATATACAAACGTTTGACGGAGGTCATAACAGAATAACCTGCTAGTGAGCCTGATTCTAGTTGCCTGGGTCTCTGTATACTTCCGCTTCTGGGGAGTTCGCCGGGCTTTTTTGTCTCAGTATTGGTGCAGCTGCCTTCGTTTGCGACAACAGCTTCATATCGTTTTTGTTAGCGGAGTGAAAGTGACTGTTGTAGTACCTAGGAGAACTCCAGGGCTCCGTTTAGTGAAATATAAATTTGGAGTGCCGTATAACTCAGGATGATGTAAGTTACCACGTGAAATTTGGTGGCGGATAGTAGGCCAAGCCAATAGGACTCGGCCCGTCATATTTTTACGCAAAATCAACAATCAAGAGCCTAGTTTCTGGAATGAACACAAAAAAGCATACCTGAGTAGTCTATCAACACCTGTCACTTGGGTGCCAGAAGGTGATGATATTTCTCGTTATTATTTCCACGGGGATGAATACAATAAGCATCTTTGTGCTCGATCCAGTAAAAGTTGTTTTGACTGTGTCTGTACACTAACCAACAATCCTTGAAGCGATGCGTCTCCTGCCAACACAATTTTGATCGCATTTTACTACTACGTCAATAAATGTCAATGACTGCTTATGCACCTAGGATGCTCGAGTCCGTAGTCGCGTGTTCTTTATTGGACAACTGATAGGGCACAGACATAAAGTAACCAACTGGTAGTGAGCTAAATCCAACGGGCACGTTTGACATTCTATCAGATTTCTCATTAGATTCTGGCAATATAGGATTATGAGTCAGAGGTCTCATGTTGGGTGGCCGCTGATTCAATCAGCAGGCACTCAACAGATTTTCTGTTGTGTTGGATCTGTTCGATGCAGCCCGAACAGAATTGGTCTGCATTTATTAAGTAGGGCAAAGGCACGCTATCACGAATTCGCCATCGTCGTGGTTAACTGGCGATAACCAGACCTGTACTATTTGACATTACTGGCTAGTTGTTGGAAGGTCGGAAAAACCGACGACATAAAAACCTCAGGTTAATTCAAGTAAACAGTAGCCACTCTGACACTAGTCAGTTACCAGCTGATTTGCGGTGGAAAAAAGAACAGACTGGTAAATAGAGCATACGAATTAAGTCGGTTCACCTCACGGATTAGAAGAGAGCTAAAATTAAATCGCTTCCAAAGGGTTGTCGCCCCGTTGTCCTCCAAATTGTAGTCGGAACTCGTGACAACCAAAATAAATTAATAAATGGATGGACTACTGAGTAGATTAATAGGAGGGACATCAGACAATAGAATTATCACGTGCCATTCGCCATTCCGGAGGATGACTCAAGGACACAGAGATCCAGGTACACCAGTGTGCGAGTGCGAGCGATCGGTGGAACAATTGCCGCACATTAGAAGACATGTTGGGACAGATCGTACAACGCATAGTTTGCCTGTAAATAAACGATGAAAATTTGAGTCCATTGCACTCAGTATTTGTCCGCAGACTTTGCTTCAATTTAAATACTGTTTCGTTATTGGATAAGGAGTGGTTTGCGTTCGACGAAAAGGCGGGGATTTCCGTAAATAGATGTGACATCCACGGGTTCCAAGGGAGCGTGCTTTGTTTAATTGGATTTGAGATAACTGCTTAAATGCATTTCATACTTGTTGACCGTAGTAATGAGTCCGATGCTTAAACGCCAGTACCAGACTTTCAACTATGATCTTGTCGTCAGTCTGCATAACGAAACCTACGTGAAAATCAAATCAGTGTATAAGTTACCTAGAACTCGTGGGTAGTTCTCTGTACCGTGACAATTCTACTGCAGTTCTTTCGTCAGGTATGACAGAATAAGTCTAATTAGACAATGAACCCACATGAAATAGCTGACAATTCAAGTTCAGCCACAACTACACGTGTCCATTGCAGTATGCGGAAAATTAAGGCGTCTTGTGTGAGAAACGCAAAAACTGACAGCGAGGAAATTCTGGACAGCAGGAAATCACGCACATCAGTAATGTTGACACAAATGTCAATCTGTTGGGGAGTGAACTTGTATGCTAACACGACTAAGCTAAGCCTGCACATCTTGGAGGTTACTATGAGATGGTTGAGTAACGATGCCTCAGGAAACACATTTATTTAGTCACACACCTGCACGGCGCGTCCCGATAGGCTGGGGTACAACTGACCATCCAGGGCTGCCCGTCCCATAAGAATAAGTCTTGAACACTTCATGTGAGGAAAGAGGAATAGTCTTTCATGGTGAGTTGACCACCACTCAACAACAAACATCG
This sequence comes from Paragonimus westermani, assembly GCA_008508345.1. Classification (NCBI taxonomy): domain Eukaryota; kingdom Metazoa; phylum Platyhelminthes; class Trematoda; order Plagiorchiida; family Troglotrematidae; genus Paragonimus; species Paragonimus westermani. Next base: position 21,186 of record QNGE01002033.1, on the reverse strand, counting down.
TGGCAGAAATGACGAACAAAATGGACCAGTACATCACCGCCGTTTGGTAATTGAATATTCGTACGTTTGAATATCATTACAAACGTCTGCTACCGGATCTTAGTACGACCAATTTTCATTTTTAAATAGCAGATGCGAACATTGCATATTGTATAAATTCAAAATTCATAGATAGGTTATATTACTAACACTTTCACAGTAGCTCCAGTGCCCATGTGATAAAACTCTCGCGAATAAATGGTTCACGCTTGTCAAGATCGGAAGAAAACACAGTAACATAATAAAATCCATATTAATAGGACAGTCTGAAACGGAATATCTCAGCACTCTTTAAGGTATTTTGGTCATTCCGTTTCTGTCATTCCCAAATGTTCAGCGTCGACCTGTGTTTAACATACCTGCCGCAGTAACGGTGTAGGCAACTCAATTGATTGGGACGCGCTTAATCCACGGTCCCAGTGTGGTGAAAGATGAAGTCTGCTGCCCAGTAGCTGCGGCGGAGTAGTTAGAAATGCAGCTGCAATGTTTCACCGGATGTGGATGTGGTTTAACCAACCAAATGAAACCTACATGTTAAGGCGATTGTTTCACTGATGTTCCACAGGTTCAATGCTGGACCCCAGTGCTGAATGTGGTGTCAATACCGATCACATTTGACCCAATAAATATTTGGCCTTGCGTTGAGCCCATTCTATTGAACTTTGGTCGGGCTGCTCCAAAACCCGGGGCAGGAAAGCATAGTGTGTCAGCGCAGCTTCCAGGTATTCGCCAACAACCAACTGATTTCACAATAATTTCGTGACGGAAACCCATTTGGTTCTGAATTGGGCATGCATGCTCCAAGTGCCTCAGTGAGTGCAGCCGACTTGATACCAGCAAGTTAGAGAAGGGCAATCCTTATCAGCTTAACTTTAGCTGTTCTGATTTTGGTGATTGCGAAAATCTGTGTCGTGCTTCGTTGTGCACTGCTCAGCCAGTAAAGTTCACAAACTTCTCACATCTAAAAATGCCTCTTCGTTATATGTGAAACTTTACCAACGAAACAACTTACCGGAAGTTGACAAGTTGTTCTGAACTCATGGACACTGAATCCGTCTAAAACACATTCCAAGTAATATCCCAAGTTGGCTGTGCACGCAGCTCAAGATAATGTGTACACTTTTGTCTGAGTAACATCAAACCACAGCTTTTTATGAAACCTCGTGCGCTGGTAACAGTACAGCTGCGGTTCAGTAACGCTTTGCGTTTCACGAATACTGTGAAGTCTTTGTGTTTTCAACCTTTACTGATGCTTGTTAGTTCATACTGGCTTATTGTAGCCTTTTTTCCACCATGTGCGTAATGTTATTCGCACTCCAGGTTGTTTGCCTTACACAATACTATTTAACACATAAGTTTCGCTGTTCAGTAATTGCTGAGCTGACTGCATTGGTTGGTATATTTGTTTAGTACATGTTTGTGATTCGTGGAAGAACTCTTAATTTTTCGTGGAAGGCGGACCTCGCTTTTTAACCCATTACGACTACTGATGAAATAAGCAGTCCGGACTTATTAGATGAAGACGTTCGATATCCTGTTCATAACTATATTGGCATATATCACAAGCCATTTCAAATCTCGTGATCAAAAATTGTTTTAGAGGGATTAAATAATGCAGTTTCTGATCCATTTGTTTCGGCTCAGCAAAGTTGTGTAACCTGCTAGTTCCTCACTCGTTTGCTTAATACCTAGTTGATTAATATGTTCCTCAGCACCGTATGAAATCCCGTTTATCTCGGCCGTCATTTTGGTGTTTACGGGACCGATAAAATTTTTCCGTTTATCAAGCTATCTCGTTTGGCGCCCGCATGTTCACAGATTGAACCTAGATCAGCAGCAAACTTGAGTCTATCGTGAAAGATTCAAAAATGTTGCTAGTGGGATTAGTAGAATCGCCTGTTTCAGATCAGTAAAACTAACTTTCTTAGAAAGATTTCGACCTTCAAATTGGTTATACTTTACTGAGCTTCCCGAGACTTTGTTACTCACGCGTTCTAATTGGGCAGATTTTCGTTCGTTGGGTCCAGCCTAGGCTAGAATCAGTCGCCCTCTGGTCGAATTAGTTTCTTTCAAACATGCGGTTCATTCGATCCAAGCCGCTGAATTTTGCTTCACTCTAAATGAGATCACGGAAGGGCGAACGACCATCAAAGATTTGGTGGTCAACTGTCATATGGCTTCTCTAAGGTTTTAAGCGTCCTTTCCGCCCGTAGGATTTGCATGCTTGTTTCTATGTTTGTTTTAGAAGGTCTGATATGAACTGACGACCACTTTCCTCGGTAATGCAACTAATCGGAAGCAGCAAACGTCATCTACCTTTCCACAATTCGAGGTCGTTCGACTCGCGCATTTTCAAATGTTGTTTCAAGTAAGCAAAGGTTCTACGCAATTTGCAATTGAAGTGCCTTTGTGTCCAACTGGTGGATACGAGCTCATCTCGTGTTTCTGACTTTCTTTATTTGTTTTCTGTGGTCGTTTGAAGATCAGGCTGGGATTAATTGTTTTTCAGGATTCTAAACGTTATTAAAAAATGGGGTTTGATTTTTACTTCTACTGCGTACTTCTAGCCCGATGCCGGTTGGAACCACAGCTTCATCGCTCTTCAAGAAATACCTTGTGACACATTAGTGGTCGAGGGTCTGGAGAATCCCCAGTTATCCATCAGACATCTGTTATCGATGATGAAGTATTAGGTTTCACTAACCGTTCAGCTGTTTTTTGTAGCTCGACCTCAAAGTGAAACCCAACTTGCTGTTGTGCAGCAGAGCATCCAGTGAATGAATGTGGTTTCCTCTTTACCACCTAGCAGTTCGCACCGATATCAAACCGTTCACAAACATCAGATCGATCGCTGTTTTTCAGTGTGCATTATACAACATATGACGAAGAATTGTATGACCATTCTGACGCCGTGTCGGTTAGAATATCGTGACTCGATGTAACTTTGAGATGTATTTGTAATATATAAGACCTGAAGTATACTCTTAGCTTACATGGATAACGACGATTTCTCACACAGTTGGAGAACAATTCTGAATGACTTGTTGTTGAGATGATTTTATGCTGCGTAGACGGAAAGCCATTTGGCCTGATTACAACATACTTGAAAGGCCGTCGCCCGCGTCGTTCAAAATCTCACAAAGCGATAAAAGTACAAGGGACTGAAGTCACAGTTTGCTGAAGCATTAGCAGTTGGGTGTACCTGCTTGTTTGTCTGTTTTTACGAAGAAGTTGAACTGACGTTATGGTTTACCCGGTAGATAGGCAGTAATTCGGATTGACTACGGTTTTTAATAGTTTTAATGTCCTACCATAGGTATCTCAAGCTCATCTAATTTGTGGGTGATTTTGTCTTTCAAGTCAAACTGTTTTCTTGTTTCATGCACACTGTTCACAATTAAAGTAGATGTACGTGTGTACTTAAAGAATTGGAAACGTTTTGCCGGTTATACTCAGAAATTGCTCTGCTTCTCTTGTCCAAATATTGTCATGGAACAGCTGTTAATAGTCTGAAAGGAGCAAATGATTAACTGTTATGCACTTTGAATTGTGGATTCTGGATTGAAATTCTGACATTAAAAATCCTGATAATATCATCTTCAACGGTCCAAAACATCACTAGAAGAAATTAATCCCGAAGCCTAATAAAGAACAAAAATTGTTCGCTTGTATCACTTTACACCAAGAACAGTCGAAAGATCAATAAACACACATCTCAGTTCTGAGTGGATCAGCAAAAAGTGAGGAAAACTACACAATTTCACGGCATTTCGACAAACACAACACACGTACCGAGCAGTCCAGTTTCTTTGTTATTAAGACTCAGCCACTATCTACAACTCACGTACGCTTTTTTGCATCGGTACACATTGTTTATCAATGCTTCAATTTCAACAGTGAACGAGCGCTTAACAGTAGACTTAGAGAAAAGAAAAGCAATAAATTTAATTTGCTGCACCTCATTAGTTGTGCTAGACCTTAAGGTGACCAACTATCACAATAATGCTTTAGATTTTTCTATCAGCCAGTATGACGGGAAAAATATGACGTGTTATTACTAGTTATAAAAATACACTATAAATTAGCGGATCGCACCAACGTTAAATTAAAAACCGCTCGTCCGATGTCCACCAGCAAAGTTCTGTCCAGCCGACGAAACCCTACATATGCTTGTCACCAACCTTCATACTAAAGAATCATTGACCTATCTGCGGTGGGATGCACATAATTCCCAAAAGTACATTAGCATATTTCACCAGGGTCATTAGGACAATTCGCATGACATACGCATATACATATGCGGTTGAATCACTCATCAGCCTCTCCACCTAGCCCTGGTTTGATGTCGCTTATTCTGGAACGATTTATTTCTTATGCATTGTTCAATGGGTTTTTGGCTCGCACTCTCAGCGGCTATTATATCAAGTCTAACTCCAAGTGTACACGCAAATTACGGGTTAGTAGTTGGTGCGTTAGAAACCTTTCACAAAGATAAACCAGGAGCTTTGATTGTGTTCGTTATAGTTTGATATACAAGAGAACGCATTCTGAAACAGATGAACTACGATTGAAGCTTCATTCATACTGGGTAAGTATGTTGGTAGGCATGTTCGGCCGCTTTCGCCGATAGACAAATATGTACCATACTTACACAAGTAAACGCATTTCAATCCCGGCAAACGAATGGTTATGGCTTTTGGACGCTCGTGTTTTGTGAAGTTAATCTACTGTTCATTGGTTGGTGACTGTTCATATTGCGGACTTTTGCATACTATCAATTTTTCTCCAGTTTGTTGACTTTTCCACTAAGACAAACTCTCCTGATGACTCCGACTGGTTAGAAAATACAGCAGGAGTCGCACACAGTTGGACAGTATAAGATCGTCGCAATGAATATGAATTCCACTGGAAAAAATTCTGAGACATTGGCGCGAGTTGATTCTCCAAAACGTCTTTACATACTTCGGATAATCTTTAATTTGTGTTATTTTCAACCGGCCGCCCCCATCGGAATTACTACGCATTTGCTGACGGTAAATTGCGTCTTATCCGGCATAAAATAAGCGCTTGGTATTTTCGTTAAGGTACCAACTGAAGGAAAGATGGCAGAACAAAACGGTCCTCAGCATCTTATTAAAAACCATTTTTATCATGTAGGGAGGGCCGTCAATTTTATTGTGATCTGTTGGATCATTGTTGGACACGTCGTCAAATTTTCAGGTTTCACTGGACTACTTTGAGAGCTTTGTAGTAGGTTAAATTGACACGCAGCTTGTTGTTGGAGGGCACTTTGCTCTTATCAGTACTGGCAGGTATTGTTATGTATTTGTCCTAATATTGCAACTTCTTGTACGTGTATGAAAAGATGCGAAAAAATACTGTAGTGATTGTCAATTAACACACTTCTCATTAGCGTTGTTTTATTTCATTGTCAACAATCGCGCTGGAGAGATAAATACTTGATTTGCTTAGTTCGGGTGTTATTACTACTGCATCGAAATTAGACCTGGGGTTGAGCTAAGTTGATTACCTCATTTCTGTCTCCCTGCAACCGTCACAGTTGGCGTCGCGGACTTCTGTAACTTCTTGCAATGGATTACTGTCCACTTAAAATTTTAAATACTCATAATTCCTCAAGAGAAATCGAAGACTGTTTACAACGCTCTAAAATAGGGTGTTTCACGAACAAAGAGCTGAAGGCGAAAAAGAAAGTCGCTCACTTCCTCATCGTAATTGTTAATGATGCTTACAGCTTAGTGAAAAACCTGTCAATTTCTGACTCACCCATTTCTCTCTCGTACGAATCTTTAGAGAAACTGCTGCTTTTACATATCCAACATGTGGGTTATGAAACAACGAAACGAGCTACTCCATAAGTTCGTGAGAAAAAAAACTTAAGATGTCAGACAGTTCAATCTCCATATCCAGACTGAATCAGCTCGGTGTAACTTTGAAAATCATTTTAAAACTCAAATTCGTGACCGTTTGATCGCTGGAACAGATATCATCGATCTGCAACAGAAGCTTTTTATGCTCCCGAGTTCCACTTTCCAGCCAGCCAGAACCCTATGCGAATGATATCAGGATGTCAGAGCTGTTGTGAAAGATGTACCGACGGTTGTATACAACAGCAATGTGAGACGATCGGAAGGTCAGCAAAGGCGGCGGTCCGGAAAGGTAAATATTCTAAATGCAACTGATAATAACCAACCTTCACCTGATTGAAATACTACCTGACGGTAAAACAGCTGTAAGTCATATGGTAGCAAACATTTACTGGGTGATCATCGGACCTCACAATTACTTGTTTGGTGTTCATTTCACTAAAGTCACTTATCATGAAACCCCCAAATTCATCTGCAGTTTTGATGAATCCCTTGCGGAGTCTTTGTGGCAATTGTTCAGCGATGGAATGTCGCTTTGACTGCGTATCCGTTCAATTTCCACCACTGTGGTGCAAAAATTCATTCTTCATTTTGACTACTGATCTCGGTATACTGACTTCGGAGAGGGTGGTGACTCGGGCTGTTCACTGATTCAAAAACTTTCAGTTTCTCATTCTAATTTGGTTTGTGGAACTCAAAAATACCACTGTGCAATTTTGACTTCATCACGTAAATGCTGGAACTGCGGCGTCCTGTGGAGGATTCTTACGTTACACAAAAGTCAAGATGAAAACTGTTAATTGCAATGAATTATTGTCTTGATGATGGAAATGTTAATCCTCCTGCAGTATGATATGTTGTAGCAGACGATTTGCACTCCGGTCATTTAGGAATTGGAAAGACTAAATCATTGGTTCGTTCGACTTTTTGGTGGCCAGAAGTGAACGTTGTTCTGTGTAACGTTTCTAAAGGTTGTACTCAGTGTGTATACAAACAACAATCGCGATCATTATAATCAACACCTTGGCCAGTGACTTGTGGGGCCTGACAACAAATATACATCGACTATTGTGGTCCACTCTTGAATAAATACTATGCCTCGATTACCCTTGAATTATGTTCAGTGTGGCCAAACGTTTATTGTACGTCATCAGCAGCTGCGAACTTCTTTCTAATTGCATTGCGAAAAAGATTTAGTCGGGAAGGAGTAGTGTGATGAACATAGCTGACATGCTTTGTCCCCTTTCATTACACAATTGCTTTACTATCCCAATGTCCCATAGAATTTACACATACGATCCAACAATACACGTTCTGTGTTATTGTGCCTAATAGTGCTTTGCGATTTTTATACGTTTGATCGTTATTCTATGCCATCCAAATCCATTCACAACATTTGACGTCGCGTCTTCACATATGGATCCTAATTCGTACTCCAACACTTGTACGTGTAACGCTAGTTTGTTAACCACAACGCCAGTGACCTCACAACAGGCAATACTGAATAAATTTTCGACCACAGTCCTGTGTGAATACTGCTCAGGTTGCCCGATAAATTCGAAAGAAAACTGTGGTTTGACCAAACATCCCCCTTGATTACACAAGATAGTGTTTTAGACTATTCCCTCCATTCATTTTGGCTGTTCCAAGTACAACTGAAATTGGTTAAACACACAGCTGGTTAATCTACCTTGTTGGATACTTGGTCCAAATTGTCTAGAAAAGAATCGGTCCTTACGCTTTTGATGTAAAGAGCATCGGAGCACAATTTCTTAGGTTTTACATTGTGTACAGCAAATATCTAAATGAGGAATGACAGTATAGTGTAACATTTTCCATTTTTTGTTTATACTATTAGAATTGCGACATTTAACCAAACAACACAGTGAGACAGCAATATATATTATGGGAGTGCTTTTCCTTTCGTACACGAAGAACTGGAAAACTCCGACGAAATGAATGTGACCTGAAGTTTCAGTAAAATGGTACAAGTGATCTTTCCAAGTGAGATTTGAAAAACATCATATATGATAACATCGGGCGTAAAGTGTTTAAATGGTCCATTATCGGTAAATCACTTCCGTACATAGAATCAGCATGACGGTGAATGATGAGAGCACGTTCAGAAGGATATTCAAGTTTAAGTACAGAAAGTTTGAAGAGTATGTTGAAGACTTGTACAGATTTCAAAGAGAAACTTGCACAAGCTTTTTCATTAACACTTCGCAGACAGCTGCAAGTGCTAAGAAGCACAGAGGAATAGACCTGTCGCCAGGCTGCCCTTATGGAAGTGCGGTGTACAAATGCGTACACTGTACACGGCGAACGAAGCCCTCCAAACGGTAATGTTTATTTAATCAACTACTACGATAAATTGTAGTTTTACAGATTACAGATGTCAAGCCTCCTGGGTCATCCATTATCGTACCGATGGATATCAAATCGACAAAGCAAACAATAAAACTTTCAGGTTGGTAAGCCGAATATTCATCACAGGAATAGACTTCTGGCTGTTGATGCTGAACGGCATGTATGTGAGATGAGCCATTTTAAGAGTGCTCGTGAAATGAGGACTTATGTGAACAGGAAGTATGGGATTAGAATGCGTCGGCACGATTTATCTAATCTACGTACAAGGCACAGCAAAATAGATGATCGTAACGAGATTATGAATTTGCGAGATTTACTGAAAGTGGAAGGTAGCTATAGATTTCTACTCCAGGAGAAAGTGATAAGGTTCGTCATGTTTGTACCGAAAGGTATATTCCAACTCTGTCCCAAGTATGGAGATGACATTTTAGGAGTTGCAACCCATCAGTTAAGTTATGGAGGCTTTATACTATGGCACGTTATGTTGGTAGATGTTACTGGAGTTGGGGTAACGATTTTTACGCACTTATGCCTAACGAAACAACTGCCAATTATAGGATAGTTTTGGAAAACATGCTGAAAATGTTGCCTTGTATGTCTGCTGTTCGCACCTTCATTGTTGACCGTTCAGCAGCACAGATGCGGGCAATCAATGAAGTCTTTCCAAATAGTGCCATCGCATTCTGCCGTTTTTATTTACTGCATGATGTATCTCGGCTTTTCCGCCAGTTGGTAGGCATAAGCGACTATCAGAAGAACCGCATTTACCAGTGGACCCGCAATATGGCTTCCACTGGGAACAGCGGTCAATTTAACAGTTTGCTGCAGACTGTGAAGTCTGTCAGTAATGAGGCATATCAGTATCTTGTAAGTACTTGGCTGCTTATAAAAGGGGTTGGGCCTCGCATAAACTTAAGTCCACGGTTTTGTTCGGTAATCATACCACCAACCGTGTTGAGAACGAAAACAAGCACAACAAATGTGCTGTGTCAGAACGCCTCTGTGTGAATGCATTTTTTCAGCACTTTGTGGGACGCTGTAACTGTGGGCATGATGAACGCCAATGTAAAATAAATGCTAAATAGAAAAAGTAAACTACTCCAGAAAGCGCGCGGGAAACTGGACGCGCCTCCCTGAACGAGTTGTGGGTTGAGGATGGAGTTCGTCAGGAACAGATGCGGAAGGCAACGCTGTGGCTAAATTAGAGGTTGAAGTAGATGGAGACGGCTCAGGTGATGTTTGCTTTTTCAAACCGGGGGGTGAGTCGGTGAAAGCAGGTTTGAGGTGGTCAATAGAAACGGTGAGGTGCTGATCGAAACTGTCAATGACATGTTTTTGCGGACCGTTTAATGACACGGAAAGGTCCTTTATACGGTTGGTGCAGCGGTTTCTTAACACAGTCTGTTCGCAGAAACACGAACTCACAATTGCTGAGTTCTTTGGGAACGTAAGACGAAGACTTCGAATACGTGTAGCACACGGTTGGAGGAATCGCATGTATTTGGCTGGTCGATTGGCGTGGTCTTGAGTGTCGACAGCAGTTTCGCTTGACAGTATAAAGAAATCATCTGGAAGGTTTGAAGGAAGACCATAGACAAGTAACGCTGGGGTCGTATTGTCATTCTTGACATAATTGCGAATACCGAGTAGAACTATGGGTTAAGTTTCTGTCCAATCCATCCGCTCGTGAGCACGTAATGAAGCTTTGAGCTGACGATGGAAACGCTCTACGAGTCCATTCGCTTGTGGGTGATATGCTGTGGTGCTCGCTCGATGCACGCCTAACAGCTTGGTCAGTTGTGAAAATAAAGCTAATCCGAACTGCGTACCACGGTCAGTCGTAATGGTCGACGGACAACCATAACGTGCAACCCAATGCTCAACAAAAGTGCGAGCCACAGACACTGTTGATGTGTCTGACGACGGTATGACTTCTGGCCAGCGAGTGAACCGGTCGATACACGTGAGCAGGTGAGTGTAACTTCTTGAAGGTGGAAGTGGCCCGACAAGGTCTAGGTGGGCATGTTAAAAACGATCGTCGGGAGTTGGAAAATGTTCCAAGGGGGTGCTCGTATGTCGGTTGACCTTGGAACGTTGACATGCAAGATAGCAACGGGCTCAATGGCGTATATTCCGATCTATGTTAGGCCAGACGAATCGATCCGCGATCACCCTTAGTGATACGCGTATCCCTTGATGTGACAGGTTATGCAACGCTTCGGAAACACCTTTTCGTAACGAATGTGGCACGACTGGCCTGGAGTATCCCAGCGTATTATCACATATAATGGTACCGGGCAAAGATGTCGGTGGAACTGTGACAAGGCGTAAGTTCGTGAGTTTCAGCTCATCCGTAAACGTGCGATCAGACTGTTGTTGTGCTGCTATATTGTGATGTGATATCAAGCCGGTGGCTGTAGACACGTTGTGCATTCGTGGTAGAGTATCTGCGGCATCGTTTGCAGCTCCGGAGACATGGTGGATGTCCGTAGAAAACTGGGCTACATGGTCTAGCTGTCGAGCTTCTCGAGGTGAATGTATATCGGAGTAATTCCGTGAAGCGTACGCGAGAGGTTTGTGATCCGTGAAAATAATGAAATCACGGCCCTCGAGTGCCTGGTGAAAGTGGCGCACAGCCCTATACACGGCCAAGAGTTCACGACCGAAGATGATGTACCGCATTTCGGTATCGCTGAAACATTGAGAAAAGAATGCGATCGGTTGCCACGTCTTGCGAACTGCTTGCTGTAGCACTACACCTGTGGCTGTGTCTGATGCATCCACGGCGATGCTAATCGGTGCGTCCGGTTGTTGGAAATGCAACATGACTGAAGAGGCGAGTTCCTGCTTAACATTGGCGAATACCGTGGAGGCTTCGGGGGTCAGGTGCAAAGTTCGTTTATCACCCCGTAGTAAATCACTCAAAGGTTGCATAAGCTCGGCGCAGTTGGGAATAAATCGACGGTAATAATTGACGAGTCCATTGAAGCGGCGAAGCCTGGGAATTGTACCAGGAAATTGGCACCAGCGAATAGTCTCGACCTTGGAATCAAGCGGTTTAATCCCATCTACAGAGATGCTGTGGCCTAAACAGTTTAATGAGGCTTGACCAAGTCCGGACTTAACTCCGTTGACGGTGAGGCCGTATGATGCCAGACGTTGAAACAGCGTCCCTGGATGGGTTATACGCTCTTCCGGGGAAGAGCTAGCCACGAGGATGTCGTCTATGTATGCATAGATGAAGTCTAGTCCACGAGTGACTTTATTAATCAGACGTTGGAACGTCTGAAAAGCGTTACGGAAACCAAACGGCATGCGCGCAAATTTGAACAAACCGAATGGAGTGATAGTAGCTGTCTTGAATATATCCTCTTGTGCTACCGGTATTTGATAATAGGTAAAGGCTAGGTCAATTTTGTTGAAGATCGTTTTACCCGAGAGGCTGGTAGTTAGGTCGTGAACATGTGGCACAGGGTACCTATCTGGAGCAGTGACATTGTTCACTCCACGATAATCTCCTCAAGGACGCCAATCACCTTCTGTCTTCTTTGACACCATGTGCAGAGAAGATGCCCATGGGCTGTCAGAGGGGCGGATTATACCCATGTTCAGCATGTGTTGAAATTCGGCACCAGCGATGCGCAGTTTGTCTGGCCCAAGCCTTCGTGGTCGCTGAAAAACCGGTGGACCTTTCGTTTTGATGTGGTGTACTACGTCCGTAATAACGGCAGGTAACTCGTTAGGTAGACGGGGTCAACCCCGTGAATTCACGCAATACCGCTCAATATCTATCGTCACCACTTGGTTCAGCAAGCAGTGAGCTGAGGACAGTCGTCATAAAAGTGGTCCCTATAGCGGATATACTCGTTAGGGGATCTAAGAACTTGTGGTAATCTGCGTCGACGACCAATCCAAAATGATATAAGAAGTCCACGCTCAAAATGGCATCTGGCACATCAGCCATAATGAACACCCAACGGAAAACACGCCGCAGGCTCACGTCCAACTTCGAGGAGCGTGTGCCCAAAGTGCGTATTGGGGTTCCATTGGCGGTCTGGAGCTGGGAGGGCGTTGGTCGAGGCTTGTCCTCTTTTCTAGGTGGTACGACATTGACCTGAGCGCCGGTGGCCATTGAAAAACGCAACCTAGAACTCCCATCGTGTACAAAATTAGGCGACCCGGGGGTAGGACGGCCAGCAACAGTTGTCGCCATTACTTGCTGGCACCTGCGTTTCCCGAGACGGTTGAGAAGGTGCACGGCTTAACGCATTTCCGTGCCTTGGTCCCAAACATGTGATAGTACCAGCAGTATCCCGTTCTTCAAGGCGACCGAGAACGGCTACGTCCCTTGGAAGCGGGGCGAGAGCGAGAAGCTTTAAGAGCTTGGATTTCTAGACAAAGTTCTTCCAATTTTGTTATCAAGTCGGCGGGTATGCTTCCTGTGTGTGCCTCGACTTGGTGCATTTTGCTGGGGAGGTGTTGGTTGACTGAGTCGACCGATTTCGCCAAGTCATCCAAAGAACTCGGTGACATGAATGGAGAAATAATTGCTCGTAAAAAATCGGACAGCCTCTGCATCCAAAGGTTAAGCATAAGTTTGTCGTCAATCCTGTTATTTTGTCCCACATGTTTGAACTGTCGAAGCAATTGAGATGGAGTCAGATCTCTTGGCTGTAGCTCTCTAAGGACCTGTCTAAGTCGTTTCTCTTCCGATAAGACGGCACGTTCTGAGAATGCGTTCTTCAGTGCGTCATAAGGGTTGCTCTCGGATGGCCTAATTACTAAATCTCGGACATAGGATGCGACCGACATTGGCAACGCGGTAGCCAAGTATGTGAACTTGGCAGTCTGGCTAGTGATGCGCGCTAAATGGAATGCAGCTCAAGTTGCGCTAGCCAGTACATTGGGTCGTCCGGAACATAATCGGAGACACGAAAGCTTAAGGCGTTCTCCTCCGCAGCTATCTTGGCGAGCTCCAGTTTGCGGTCTGAGGTAACTGACTGCAACATTCAAATATACACACAGGATTCTGAAAAAAGCACAAACGCTTAGAAATTAGTGGAGCCAGGGCACGAAATTTAGTGCTATGTATGAATGAACATAAGCATGCAAGTACGGGGAAAATAATTGAATCTAGCGTACACAAACGGTGCAATAAATAATAAAAATCAATATAACAAAAGCTTATGGAACGGGCTCACCAAGTTGTAGTGCTAGTTCCTGAATTTGTACGTCCGAGGTTTCCCCAACCTTATGCTGTCGTGAACCGGAAGTAGCAAGGAGAAAACGGTGAAGCTGCAAACAAACTTCATTTATTGAGTTACTCACCGTTCACAACAGACTTCAACGTAACAATTGAGGGGAGCTAGGGAGCTGGACCTGAGAGCACCTTGAGCACAACCACACAGCAGCCGCCAGAGTGGAAGAGTGCGTCGACGGAAAATTCCTGTCGATCTTCAGAATTCAAACAAGCGTTAGACTGGTTAAGCGGCGTTCCTAACGGTAATAGCTCAACATTGTTATCCTAGTGAATGTAACCTACAGCAGTAGAGATGATGTGGATTCATTATACAGATATGAGCATAACTGCGATACTTATGCCTGCCCACTAACTTTGATGCTAGTGATTTGTAGTAAATTTACATCAACAAAGTAATGTGAACCGGTGCGGTGGTACTGGCAAGACAAATCTCACATCGCGGGGAGTTTAGAAGTCTGTTTTTCGTTCGATCGACAGACCCCTTACCAGTTTGGTTGCGGGAAATCGGTGGTGTTTGCCAGCCGATGAGGAAGCAGAACTCCCGGTTTCCCAGTTTGATGAGCCGCTTGTTTGTATGCCTGCACCTGTTTCCACTTCTCGTTTGGACAGATTGAGGAATGCTGAAGACGTTTGTCAAGATATAGCCGTTACTTTAGGATTTATGAGCGCAGGCAACAATCGTAGACATGTCGCTGCGTTGCGATGGATAAATGAGTTGCTTTCCAGCCATCCTGACTTGATATTGCATTGTTCAATCCCAGGTAGAGAGGTCGTGCAGATAAGCGGTCGAGCAGCTTTCGACAACTTATGGCTGGATAAAACATTGGACAAAAGTAGGGAATGGTATAAATCCTTCTCTTTTGACCCCGAAGGGGCTAGTGGAAGACGGGTTCCGTTGTTCAGAAAAAGGTTGGTAGTGAACTCAAATATCCCTACATGCAGCACCTTCCCCACAATGCGTGCCCCAAGGTGTGCTACAGAAATGCCGTCCACAAAGAAGATTGCATGCATGTCAGATGAGTTAAGCCTGATGCCCGCAGCTTCCATAGAACAACCGTTTGTCTCTGACACGCGCAGGAAGTCTAAACTTGAAACTCATGTGATTGACCAGGATTTGCCGGGGATTGAAGTCATCGGTGATCCCATGGAGACAGCTCGTATCAGAGAAGTTGCTAAGGATACGCCAATGCAGTTCCAAACGAAAGTCAGGAAGACCTTTGAAAAGCAGCGTGCCTCAAAGCCTGTAGACAGAAACGTTTGCCAGATTTGCTTTCAAAAATAAGATCCCGTGGACTTGGACGACGACACCGCGAAGTGGGTACAGTGCAGTCAGTGTTCAGGTTGGTACCACCACTACTGTGCCAACTAAAACGTGTCTGAACCAGTCCACACCTGCGTAGACTGCGACAACGTGGACAACACGTGACCATCCGGCAGGATTATGAAGAAACGGCTCTCTCGGGCGTCATGTGAATGAACCCACGGCCCTCTTCAAGGCCACCCACTACATGGTTTCACGAGCTATTCTCATGTTTTTATTTTGTAGTGGTTATTACCGTTAGTCCAGTGAGGTTCATTGATTCCTTCTTTCAGTGGTTCTTCTGTGGGTATAACAAGCCGCTAACAGTGTGCGTCTATTTTCAAACCGATTTCCAGTGCTAACTGCCGTTAGTCCAATGAAGTTCACTGAGTCTTCCTTCAGTGGTTCCTCTGTGGGGATACCAGACTATGTATATATAGTCATATATATTTATATTCATATCCACATGTACATGCATGTGCACGTAAATGTGTACAACGTGATATATGTACATATGAATTTCCGTATGTAAGTTAATATGTATATATTTGCATATCTATGTATAATTACGCATGTGTACATATATACACATATTTCTACAGAACTACATACTTATATATATATATGTACATTTGTGTACATATGCATATACCTACGTATATATGTATACGTAGGTTTGTATATATATATAGCTTAATATATATATATACAGCTTTCTGAATACATGTATAAAGATATACATATATATGCATTCAGGTATGTGTATGTGTACATCAAAATGCATGACCATATATATGTATCTAAATACATACATATACATCCATACATATGCATCCATACATATTTCTCTACAAATATAAATATATATGTAAGTATAGAAATAGGTATGGAGATATATATATTTATATACATATATTATTAGTCATACAGGCTTGTATACACATACACGTATATATGTATATGCATATATATATATAGTTATCTGTATACATGTAATCAGATAGCTGTATATATATTTAGCTTTGTATATACTATATAACTATATATGTATATACACATATATACGTATAAATATATATATACATATTTCTGTAGAAATATATGTATATATATACATACATATATTTCTGCAGAAATATATATATGTATAGTAGCAAACCGTTGCGGGACCCGCACGGGTCCCTCGCAAGCCATGGCGGGCCATAGAAAAAAATCGCGAGCGAAGCTTTCAACGCGATCCACAGAATTCGATTTTTTTTAAACGGATTCCCCTTCATTTTTGTCAAGCGCTCCAGGCTTGCTGCCGCTGCACACGAAGAATATTGCAAAGTTTGTTGGATAGTTTACACAAGTTCATCGGAAACATACATTTCGTTATGTATGTGTTAAGAAAATTTCGCCATCGACGTTGCACCGACTGCACCTCACTTCGATGCACGCTGAGGAAACCTGCAGAGGAATGCAAGGGACATAAGTAGTGAACGAAAGTAAAAAATACTAACACCGGTTTTACGGGTGCATTTGAAATTCCATATCTCCGGAAATAATGGAGAGACAGCAAACATGAAGCACAACAATCTTACAACATTTCTTCTGGGCATTGCAATACCACTACAGACATTTGCCTGTTCACACTGGGTAACCTCAACATAACCTCGTGAACTTGTGCAGTCTTCGAGCATGAACCAGTGATACAAGCTTTATGGGTGGCTTTGAAATTCAACTCTTTAGTTAATATTTAACATAGAACAGGAACCAAATAACCATCAGAAGCACTCTCCGTGTGTGGCATATAAGTATAAACAACAGCGACTAATTTCTCACGTACTTCTGTAGAAGAGCAAAACCGTCCAGCTTGCACAACTCCTACCTCAGAGAGCTCGAAAGATTAGCGATCAAAGATGTCTGACTTTACGGCGTGATTTAAACAAATGTCAATAATTTTGTTGAAAAGATGAATGCAGATTTTGAGGTGATGTTCATAAACGTTTAGCCTCAAGAGGATTTTTCATGAGATGCTTGTTTCGATGATTTTGCTCATGGCCCACCGAAACCCGCAGGAAACCGTTCAGTCGCGGTGATCCATGTGCTACATGGGTATACATATACGCGAATACGTATATATATACCTCAATATATACATATTATTTCACATACGAATATTCATATATGTAGATATAAATGTGTAAAAAGTGATATTTACATATATCACGTTGTACACGTTTTTGTGCACACGCATGTACATGTGCATATAAATATATATATTTATATTTATGTTTATATATAGATATACACGTGTTCATCTATATATATATACAAATATACACAACGACATGCATATATACAAATATATATGTATAAATAAGTATATATATGCTTATCTACACATCTTCATTCATATATCAATTTGTATGCACACACATATACATGTATATACATATTCGCGTGTACACTTGTATGTGCATATAGATGTATTTATATATGCTTTTCTCCAACCCCTCTGGGATAGCCTATTGCCCAATGAGAAGATTGCACTTCAAGGTCAATCTGTGCATTATTAGTCCATATCAATTTGCTGTTCGAGGGTACGAAAGGAAATACGCTCCCTATATTTATAACCATGTAAGGTCACCGAAACGAATGAAGCACATTTAATTTGAAGTTGCGAGTTGTTTCTCCGTAATTCGTATAAACTACACAAACTAATTGATACTCATAGACATACGCCCTGTGCAACACTCTTCGTTGAGTTAAAAACAAACGTTTGTTCAAGTGCTCTGTCCTCTTTACAAACCGTAGATAGCCTACTATCATACGACCTAACCTAAATTTATAGCTTGACCAGTACTTAATCAATGATTATTCAACCGTACTGAGCATAGTAGGCTACCGCTTACGTAATCAATAAACGTCAGTACCAGCGAGTGAAGCAGGTTCTCACTACTAATGCTGTGGTGCGAGTGAAACGTCCCGCTAAAAAGGTAGGCACCTAATCGCCTCCCAAGAGGATGATCTCGCCGTGCTTTGCTACACGATACCATTATTGCTCGGAATTAGTGAAAATGTTCTATAATAATGTTATCGCAATTATTTTACCCAGTTACATGGAAAATGATTACCGAAGTACTATAAGAGTGCACTTGGTTTCATTTTTTCCGGTGGAAGCCAGTAACTTGCACCTCTTTTGATCCGTGTAGGCACTCACAATCCAGTGTCTCGATATGCTTCTGGCAATTCCCACACATAAAATAGACTACTTCATTTATCGTTTGTGTTATTCTAAAACTTGAATCTCATGGATGATTGGCGAAGTTTTTGTCATGTTTCACTAATGAATTGCTGTAATGTGCGATTAGAATATGACGGTCCTATGTCTGTGATGTGATGAGAACCGTTCAGTATATTACCAGTTCCCACGAAGCGGTCATTCAATATACACCCCAAACAACCGTTGGTATGTTTCGCGCATCACATTTCCTCCATTCGTAGACCACGCAAAAATTACGTTCGCACAGCCTTTCTGTCCGTATCGAAAGTTAACACTCACTAGGAGATGGCATCCTCTTTGCCTGAGGGTGGTTCGCGGAATGGTCCTTGGTTGAACGAGTGCAACAACACCGACGCCGACGACTGAGGTGTCAGCCCTGCACTCCCTCAAAAATCTATTAGCAGTAAGTGGTGATTGCGCTTGCAAGGCGTAATTTCAATACACGCCATGAGATATCGTTTTTTACGTATTTTCTCAAGCACTCCCGCCCTTACTTACCTGGACGACTGTTCCAACTCCGAAATGACTACCAGGCACTATAGTGGCTTAGCAACTTCTAGGAACCGGAGGGCCAGGTAGTACAGCGTGGAATATCTACTGGGCTGCAATTTTGAGCGAATCTATCACACGGGCAAACGCCATGTGAGTGCTGACTTCTTTTCCGTCCTCCTGCAGAAAGCGGTGACTCATTGTTTTCTGTACTCCCTGCTGGGATTACGTGAACACACCAGTAGCTGAGTGACCCGTACACTTCCAACAATTACTGTCGACGAGGTAGTTGAGCTTCCAAAACAAATTGTCACGAGACGGAGTGTAGATCTCTCTGCTCGTGGTCCCAGTGGGCGAACTTGAATGCTGTCCATAACGTGTTGCATGGACTGACAGTTTCAATTAGAAAATGTTCAAAAGTTGTCTGAGAGGTGTGTCTACAACTGGGGCATAAAGGTCAACTAGAAACTGAGACAGCTATCCGACAACGCTTTTGGTGGTCAAAACTATATAATTATGCTGCTCGCACCTGCACCATTTGCGACACCTGCGTAAAAATATAACCCCCCAGTGTGACTTCCACGGCTCCGCTTCAAACGATTACAACAGCTGACCTCAACTACCGTGTGTGAGCTGATTTGATAGAGGCCCTACTAAGAATGAGGAGACGAAATAGGCATGTTCTTGCACCTGTAGATAATTTTGCCAAATGACGTAAAGCGTTTCTGGTGCCAAACCAAGAGTCTTCTAATATAACTCTGTTGTTCTTCAACGATTAGGTCATTTGCTTTAGTATGCCCGTTGCTCTTTACTCTGATCAGAACGCCGCGTTTGAAAATCGCCTCCAATAAGGAGGATGTTGTATGTTGAGTTTACACCAAACTAGAACAACTCCGTATCATCCTTATAGTGACGCCCCGGTCGAACGAACCAAAAGTACCGTCATCACAACTCTGCGCACTAATATTGAACGGCACCAGGAAGATCACTGGGACGAAAGCCAGCTACAGTCTGTTAGCCTATAGAACTGCCTCTCACTGCACCACAGGGCACAGTACATCAATACTAACCTTGTGTCATGAAATACGTTTGCTAATTGAAGTGCTGTTAAAGTTGGTGTCTACCGAGTGTACAAGGTTACCACAGTATGTCAGGGAGCTTAGAGAGCGGTGAGGATTCGCCCACGAAATTGTCGCAGAACATCAGTCGGGGACGTACAACTACCAGAAAGTCTGCTATGACCACATAGCAGGTGAACCAGTCTACCGCGTTGGAGATTACGTCTCGTTATTCATACGGAAACCACCATCAAGGCAGCGCACAATTTCCGTCTCCCATGGCAAGGCTCATTCATAATTGTGGACGCGTTGCCAGCAATTCAGCGACTTTTAGTCGGGCTCAAGGCAAGAGGCCAAAGTATCGGGATCCAACTGGCTCGTCCTGTTCAGTGTCTTGCGAGCGTCTGTTGACCTGAAATGTAAACGGTGAAAGCGGGGATCTGTACAGCCCCTAAAAAGTGTTGTCACTTACTGGTTATGTAGTGTAGTGACCCGGAGATACCCCCGGTCTGCCTGCTGTAAGATGTGTGAAATCCTTCCTGGAATCTCAGCTCACACTGTACATAGGACCTTAAGGATCTTTTCCTGCCGTCTGCCTGATGCATGAAATCGCGTTTGTTCGTTTGCATGCTTGTCGGCATGTGCACGCCATAAACCTTTTTCGGTTTGCTCGCACGCTCGACGGTCGGATCCTCGGCCTCCCTAACTATTTCACGTATCGGCGTCGTCTAGCGCTGATCAAGACCATTTGTAGTTATTGCATAATATATTTTCAGTCTCCGCAATTACCTGTATTTTTATTTCGCGTCTGGTATTTATGCGTATACCTGAGGAAACGTTAAGTTAGTGTACGTACGCACTAAAGTCGTTCGTGATATTACAAATCCAACAGTGGGTGTGGTTACGGCAACTTACGACTAATTAAAGCCAGTTCAAATGCCGAAGGAGGCCCAGGCGAGGCCGGTGCCATCTGGCAGTGCTCTAGTAGCAGAGCACAGTCGAACTCCCATCCCAATCAATGTTGGAAAAAAGTCGGTTATACCGTGGTACTGGGGTCAGCGTCTCCGTGAGAACGGAGTAGTTCTGCAATACGGAAACCTTTAGGAGAATTGAAAACAAAGGAGTGACCGAAATAGATAAAATATCAGACATTCAAAACAATTTGCGCAGAAATCAAGGCCAAACGCTGCACATCAAAAACGGAAGTTGAAATTTATCCGCAAGAAGTGAATGTTGTCGTTGATATACCGTTTGGAATGCCCTGTGAGTGACTGTGAACCGAACATTTAGAATAGTATGAAATGTGCTTATTATGTTGTGGAAACATTTTTGTTTTATTGCGCTACCTTAATGGCGAAATAAGTTGACGAGACAGCTGAAGTTTTGTAATCTGGTAGATAGAAGGAGTTCGCAGGGAATGATCAGCTAACATGCACCGTGTAAATATAGATCATTTTTCTTGAATTTGTGCGTTCGATGTTGATTTTGTCAAGGTTTGTTGCGTTATTTTGATATTG
>QNGE01002032.1:117077-130753 GCA_008508345.1 Paragonimus westermani | reverse complement strand
ATCCACGCAGTAAATACTTGCCCTTTTCGAATCGCGCGCGTAGTTGGGCTTGATTGTTGACGCCATCAGCTCAGTCTATCCTGGTCGTTCATTGGATCCAAGAAATTCTTCGACCAAATGGCGTCCCTAACCGGATATACAGCCGCTGCATTGGATCCCATTGGCTCCGTCGGACACTCGACGTGCCAATCTGAAACTTCAGGTTTCGAACGCGCTCAATTTACTACGATATTTTGAAGCATCTCACTGGAGAAGTCCACCAACATGGAGAGTTAAGGCACTTTGGTAGACGGGATCCTACTGGATTACAGTGATGTTAGCAAGTAAAGTTAGTTCTGTGCTAGGCCGGAATGGAATACTGTCATCAGCGCTGAAGGACTAGGCAGACACCTGGAAAAACTATAGGTCGATCCGTTTCAGCGTTTTGATTTCACCAGTCAAATTTCAAAATCAAGGAAACAGCGTTACCTCGTCCATATACAAAGGCGGTAATCTCACTAGAGCCATAGAATTTCGCCTGGTAGCTCTACTACCACGCATTAGAGTTGTGGACAGCATCAAGTGTAGCTACATCTGGAGGCAGGTAAACACTGCCTACTGGTGCCATGGCAGCACGGATTCAATAACGATCAATTTTGCATTATCAGCTTGCTAATCGTTAGTGGTTTACTCGCATGGACGACAGATGAATTTCTCCAAGCGGGCCCCGCCTTCTTAGATTGTACTAAAAAGTGCGACAGAGTAAACCATCACGTCCAAGCATCTGATGTAGCAAAGCCGAAACGGTTAGGACTGCACCATAGCCTGACGAAACGGAAGTAAAATGTGTGATCAAATGGATGATCGTCAGTGCGCTTTTGCACAATAACTGGGGCCCCGCATAGCTCAATTTCAGTCCCTCTGATACTATCAGTTTTTGTGAAATACCTCCAGGTAGCCAGTATTGATTTCTGGGTTCTCACTTACGAGGATGCCAATAATATACGACGGTTTTCCTGGCCCACACGGGAAGCGCGTGTATTTAGAAAAATCTGGATTTTGCCTGTCACTAGGCAAGGGATAACCGATTGTTATTCAACACAGTAATGTGTTTTCATGCATACCACAGTTCGGCTCTAGCGGGTACCGCTTATGGGACACCACGTTATCTGTGGTCACTTCTAAGCGGGATAGCGGCACAACAATTATGTCTTTTCTCATGTCGGGTGCCAGTATTTCCGCCTTAGCCATATCGGCTAACCGTCGATTGGCTGTGCTAAGCAGATTACTTTGAAGTTTCACGATAATGTGTTTATTCGTCATCTCAGAACGTTACGTAGGCAATTGTAAGAAGTCAGAATCCACCCATGTGCCTTACGCTTTCAGGGGGATGCAGCCGTATTGGAGACTGTCCAGCGACCGGCCACTAAGTCGGCTGAACGCCTGAACACACGTTCTTACACGGAGCAAATGGGCTGTTTGCTCTGTTCCCAATAAATTATACATGACTAGAGGACGATATCATGGGAACTTTTGATATGCTGAGGATGTGGATTTGGTTGAAGTCTGTTGCATTATTCAGAGGCTGCCGAAATTTGTCTGATTAATGCCGAAATTTGGCCCTAAGGTTTGTTATATTCCCTAACAAAACTGCATCATTCTTCTTTATCCTCATGTTAGCTACCGTAGCTGTTTGCCTCATTCTTGTTTGATCCGAGCCCTGTAAACTTTCAAATGCCGAGAGTATACATTTTTATTTTGCGTGTTTTGATGGGTAACCTGTAGTTCCCATCGTTTCTTGAGGCGTGAACACTCTTTTCGCTTCGACTCAACCAATCCGAATTTGTTTGAGTGTGCTCAATTCCGCTTCGTCGTCCGCCTTCGTTGAACTGTGCCTGGTTGTCGATTCGCTAACAGGCACGTTTTGTCCGTTCTCTGAGGATTTTCACATTAGAGATGAGAAATTCAATTTTCTTGTACAATAATTCCACTAATACCACTTTTTACGAACGCCTTCTCACTAGCCGTCTGGAAGATAGGTTATCTTCTCTGTCTTTGGATAATGAGAATGACATTAGTTGGGTCAACAGATTTGGTGTAACTCGATGTGAACTGGAATCATGAGTGAGCGAATCGCTAAAGTACGCGTGGTCCAATCAGTTGTCTTTCCACCAATATTTTGGACGTGTGTGACTCCGGAGCCACCAGAAAGCGCAGTCGTCTGCTAGGCAGGAAATTCTGTCTAGGAGGTAACTTTTACTCTTTTTGGAATGCGCAGCCGAAGGTGGTTTTATCGGCCTAGTCGTTGGAATTGTGTGGGTTCGTTAAATAGATGACTGCTACCACACTGTCCTCTGTCTGTTGGCTATTCCTAGGGCAGACTTGTGATAATAATACTATCCCTTCTCTTTTTTGTTTATTTTTCCAAGGTCAGTTATTAGTGCGGTTTACCCGACACCATCTTGCTTGGAGTAACGTCACGACATACTCATTAATCGAGCATTACTCTCCATGTTTATTGTCATTAACTTAAATCTTGATAGTATCCGGTTTTACTCTTCTGCATCTTACAATAATAATAATAATGATAATGATGGTATCTTTTCCGACGCATCCTTGGAAAACCCGCTCAGGAGAGCGCGATCAATGTACAGATTTTAAAGCCACAGTTGTAAATTGTACAATGAGTCAGCTATGTGAATAAAGTAACAAAACAGACGGTGCATGAGAGAAAAAATCAACTTTAAAAAGAAAGACTTGCGATACGTACTTTTGAGACGATGGTACTCAAGATTTACAAAATTGGATAAAATAGTTGAGTTGTTACATCACTTGGGATTCCACGAGGTGATCACTGGCCCAGTGCTCATGGTCGTGCCGAGAAGATTTGCGTGGAGGATGAACAGGATGTACTATCAGAGATTTCCGTCATTACTCCCTGTAGATTGTCCCGAAAAAATGTGCAGATCTTATAATGATAGGAGGGTGGGAAAGCATGTGCTTATCAACAAACGGAGTGTGCAGAATAAGCGCAGCTCATGGACTCACCAAATGTAGGGAAGGAACAAGTTGCTGATGATGTTCGGCAATTAATATCGATTCAATTGAAACTGGAAAACGCTGGGTTCTTTTTATTTACCAAATCAGCAAAGAAAGAAAATATGTTGCGATATGGTAGCTTTTCGTTTACTGTCAACAGCCGCAAGCGCGAAACATGCTAGTTATGTATAACGTACAAATGGACAGGGTATGGACACGCATGCAGTTACGTCACGTGTTTTGTGATCACCATCATGGCAACCGTATGGGGTTCTCCGACCAATATTAGGTACAGTGCCGGCTGGTGAGTTCTAATCAACATAGGTTCACTAAAGGCTAGCAGCTTTGGGTTTTGGTGGTGGAACAATAGTTTGAATGCTCCGGCCGGGTCAACCTGGTGGACTGTTGTCATGAGGTGTGGCCGGCTCCGAGCAACGGATTCACTGAGTGGAGGTTTTTGCGTCATGAGTTGTTCCAGCCGGTTCAAGAAGTGTTCCGTCACCCTCTGAGACAGCTGCAGGTTTCACGATTGCGACTGACAGGAGGAACAGAAATGTCAACATTTCACAATGTGTTTTTCCGCACTGTCGAGGTTCAATTGATTTTGCTTGCAAAGTACCCTTGTGTATTTGGCCGCAGACAATGACAAAGGAATTCGAAAGCCAGTGCATCCAAGTGGAGTTATGGCGCTCACTCCTTCTACGTGAGAAGTTTTGTCGACGGTTACTTGACCCAGCAAACAAAATCTTCACTAATGTATGTGTCGTGAAAAATTACTGGCTATCCATATCCGCTTCATTCGGCACTATGAACATAAGCCGGTTGTCAAACCACTTCCCTAGAATCTATTGTAGTAAGCAAGTCCAGGTGGCCTTTTCAGAGGTCACATAATCCATTTCGGTTATGTAGAAAGTGCTCAGAAGTTAAAGTGGCTAGCTGCATGAAATGGCATCATCGGTGGGGCCAGTGCCTAAGATTTAGTGAAATATATGCCGTAGTACTAGCAAATATTTGCCGACAGGGTTGATTTACGACCACGTTCTATCACTTTTAACAAGATAATTGGCACTGCCTTAAGGAAGCGGTGGGGTTGATTTTAAAGTGAGAAACCAACCGAGCCCTAAATTTTTTTCCTGGGAGTCGACGCGACAAAGTGGTCAAGAAAACGGACGTCACACCAACTGGCTGTTAACACCGGTCAAGTCTAGGCAGGAGCGGCAAGGTGAAAATTTTTCTAACATCTGCCTCTTAAGCTCCAGTATTCAGCTCATTCTACCGTATCAGCTGTGGATTGCCGTTGGGATGTTCAAAACGCCAGTCGCAGAAAGTTTTAGATGGCCACAGTTCAAATTCTGCTGGGGCATAATGGAACCCTCTGCAAACTTGCGGTCAAAGCAATGGCTTGCGCGTTAGCAGTTTCGAGGTTTATCGGAGCGGCTGGCTTACCAACAGCTTCTATATTGGTATAAAACAATTAACGAAGTTGACGGGGGACGAGGTATAACAGTTGAAAGTTTGACTCTCACGACAGTCAAAAATGTGCTGCTCGATAAGTTTCGGGCTGCGTCCAGCGGACGTCGACAAGTGATATTGGATGTCTCGACTATTTTAAAATCAAGTGAGACGTGTACTTATTATGCAGAAGTTGTAATTTTGGTCAAATGATTGCTCGACCTCTTTGCAACCTGACTGCACACAAGTATGTAGAATACTGCAAGAAGTCTAATTACGATCATTGGTCAATTATCTTGAACACGTTGGCATGACTGAATCACACATGAGGTCAATCCGTAACGACGTAATTGGAAGAGCGGTCACTTTAGGATTAATAATAAGGCAATGGCGTAACCCGAGTTATTGGAACTGCCCGAGAAAATGATGCAAAGCATGTTTCAAGGGAGCAGTCTGGCATGCCGAAGTCAATAGTTGAAGGTGAGCGGTCGGATGGTACAGCAGATGTATAGGAGGAATGTTTCCTTAACACCGTAAGGTCTTTGCCACTGGCAGCATGATTTCAAAGAAACGCTTATTATCGATACAAGGTGAGACCTTAGAATCGGGTGGCCACGCAAAGCAAAGCATGAAGTGAGAGCTGCCTAAATCCGAGTGTGGGATCAGAAGTAAAAGAGCTATGCCGGAATGGACCAGAGTGCCCGGTCTGAAGTGAACCAGACAAGTAGGGTTTTGCGGAAAGAGGTCAATCTTCTAGTTACGCGTATTCGCAGACTATCCTGACCAGGCGAAACAAACTTTCACGGTGGATTCAGTGAAACTTCGAACTAGTTGGACATCACGGATAGGTCGTCAATATAAGATTCCTCCTTGCATATAAAAGAGAAGAAAACCCGCACTTCAGGAAGCGGATGATAGGACCCCACCCACAAGTGTGCCGTTTATTGGAGGCAGAAGTAAACAGCTCGACAACACTCAAGATTTCTTGAACTAGAACAATAGTACGCACAACGAATTATTGCTGATGCTGCAAGTGAAAACACACAAAATTACGTAGTCCCTCTTAATACCATGGAGCCCAGCAGAGACCATAACCAGGTGAAAGAAATTCAGTTTGGGTCAATTTCCCTGTTGTGCGACGCGCCAAACATGGTTCAAAACGCGTAGTCACCACTGGCAGAAAGCTGCTCGTGGGGCGAAACCGATGGACGATCTCACTGTCGATGAGGAAGTGTTTTTATATAGGGCTGCGTAGAACTTGTCCCACCGTGAAAACATCTGAGGTTGTAATTGACCAAGGAGAGCCCTGGGTTCTCCATGGTACGAGGAAACTTCTAGGGTTCTGTTGAGCGAACCCCGCATATGTTTAAATGTCCCCATTAGAGAGTGGTTACAAATTTGCGGTTTGTGCTCTGACCTCTTTTCAGACTGCGTCTTAGTCGACTTGAGGTAAAAATCGTCCAATTAAACAGAATATTCAGTGTCCAGTTCACTAGTTCTCACACTACACTTCTGCTGGTGTTCATGGAGCGGAGTTCCAGTCTGCACCACAGCCTCGGTTTTCACGCGCATCTTATGTGTACTTCTGCTCGGCTGACAACTCCTGTCGTGATTTTGCCTCTCGCCCCTTGTCCGTTCGTCCGATTTTGTTGCGCAACGGCCCATTTAGCAGTTTGTGTTTTCCGCCATCCACTCGCTGTGTGATTTGGCCGTATCTTACCACACTCTTGAGATGGTTCCTTCAGCGGTTGAATGAACATGCACCCGATTCCGTCATCCACCACATTCATATGTCACGCTTTGTCCGCCTTTTAGGTTTCGTCAAGCGATGGCTCGTCCGGTCGCCTGTGTTGATCGTAATCCACTCGCTAAGGGCTTTTGGACACACCCATCAGCCGCATTGAGCTGGTTCACCAGGTTTGAGAATGCTGTTGCCACCGAATTAGTAACCCATCACAATCTGCTTGACAAATTTCAATGTCTAGCTCTTCTCCTTCCTGGCTTATGCGCTACTATAACTGTCGCATACTCTACATGCTGAGCAGTGAAAGGTTAAGTCGCTTATTTTTATAATTCGTGGTCAAGGCCATAATATTTCCACGTGACCCGATTGTAGTCCCTATTTCGGTTAGTCTGAAGAAAGCGTTCACTACATATCACATATTACAAGCAACTACTAGGGAAACATGCCCACTTTAATCACCTTCATCTTGGCCGTCAGGCTAAACCTGATAGTCAGAACAAGCTGCTGCGAATAATAAACGTGGATCACCCAGTACTACCGGCGATTCTTTGTGGAATATTCATTAGAGAATTCTTGAAGCGTGATCAGCACTAGCCGTTCTCATCCGTGATTCTGTGAACTCGAACAATCTGGAAAACTGGTCATTTGGGAAGCAAAATTGTTTATAACACCTCGCATGACGTACACGAGTCTTATCTTGCAACACTGCATGCAGGTATGGTGCTCTAGTCTAGTTGAAAAGCGTGAGTTACAGGAAATAGTGAAGCGGAACTTCGTTGCGCATATTCTTTTCTAAATCGGTGTGCGCGCTGCCCCCCTCTTCTGAGCCGGAAGTTATGCCTGCGACTGGTACTCCGTCGCAGCGCATACTTCTCTGTTGTTACCGTTACGTTCATTGACAGGCACCCAAAGATGAACTTGAGAAGGCGTCATCTCACTTGCCTACTGATCAGCAAATGACCGCTGGCAAAGATCGTCGTGCTGAGAAATTGAAAGCGGTGCAGTTTTCCTCGCTCGAAAGCTTTCTGGTCAAAGGGCAATGGATGAAGGCCGTAGAAATGGTGGAAAGGTTTTGTTTGACTGGTGGCAACTCAGTGTTCATGATGAAACCAAATATATCGCTACATGGGAGGGAACTGAAGCTAGAAGTGACAGCCATATCAAGTAAGATCAGTTCGTGCTGGTGCAAGTTGGTCTATCGTTATAGGTGGCCACTGAGTGAAATGACATCAGTCAACATGTTTATGAGATCTAGAGACAACTCGGCTGCTGGTAGCTTGCATTTTCACAGGAACCACTGTGACTGAGACCCTTCAACTTAGCAGAACACTACTAGTCACTATATTGAATCAATTAGCTCTCCATTCTTCGCCCCGCATTCTACTCATCAATCCAAAGTATTCAGCCCCAAAACCCTATGTACCGCATTTTCGTTTTATCGAGCTATCTTTTCATAAATTGACCGCTAAACTGGTAGTTGACTTTGACTTTGCCATTTCGGTTGACCGCTCAACTGCGGTCATAATTTCTTCCTCAAAAACACAAAGGACTCATCGGCACAGGAACCTGATGATTGATCTTTACATAAACATGAGCTCTTCCGATACTACCGAGTAAATGTTTAGTCCAACCAAGTTTCAATCTCAGGGTTGCGACGTGGGATTACCTTTGACGTCCCCCAAACCCCAAACCCCTTGCGAACTGAGAGTTGTCTCAGTAATACCACCATAACGGTTCCCACTACCTTGTGAATGTACACTTACTAAAAACCATTACCGTCAACGTTTGTTTTGGCGTAGGTATCGCAGCTTTACCCATGGCTGCGTAATGGACCCGCATGACGTTCAACATTATGGGCTACATTTCACTGAATAATATTGTTTAAGTCGTCACATTCGGGAACATCAACCAACCAGTTGGGCACGTGTTTACATCCTGAAGTTTAGCGGGGGTTCCCGTTAACGTTTTCTCGCTTTGGCGGCTAGTATGCGGTTGTGTTAGGGGCTCCCCACGGAAGTCTTAGTAACGCTCAAATTTTTTGTATTTTGGTCTGCTTGCCATACGGTGAGCAGCTCGCCGAGTGGAGCTTGCTTGCTGAGCCACCGTCTTTCCATTAAGAACCACAAATCGTGGTAGCACAAGGCTGGAAAATTTTGGACGCACAAACCAAAGAGTAAGGAGCTAGCCTCACGACTTTTTCGCTTCCTGACTACGTATAATAACCGGGGAATATGTGGAGCGCTACAGTGTTCACTTGTACGAAATTCCAAAACTGCAACCTCCGCTAATACCATGACAGAGCTAACCCATGACAATTGGGAAGCATGATTCCACAGACCAGCGCACAAAAAATTTACTCGCATACTAAAGCCACGATCTCATTGAAGCAACGCCTCGTCGTTTACAAGAAAAATGTTCGTTCAGTCATTCCGGTGGCAGCCAACAAGATAATTGGTAGGCATTGTGTGATGATAGGTTGATTATATGCCGGATAATATCCAGGCGTGTAGGTGCTGAACCAGGTCGATTTTCGTGGTATATATAGTTCCGAGCACGCTGCAAATCACATAGTCACTAATGGGGTCACCACAGAGTGAAGGCTGCTCAGAGAGAGACCTCAGTGGTCTGACCAACGCTTAACTGCATCGATGTAGTGGGGGGTATTGCTAGGAAAGCTTTCCGGAAAGCTGTCACTGAAGATGAGGGACAACAAAGGACCGAACACAGGACCCTGGGTGCTTCTTCTGAAACCAGATAGAAGGATGGGAATGTGCTGCACTAAACCATCGGGAAAAAGGGTTGATCAATCAGGGAGCCTCTTCTTGAGTGCCATCGAGCTTGCGCAGGGCGAAACATCGTCCGTCGAAGTCAGAAAGTCTAGCATCTGTGGTGAAACCGTTATCGTTGGTCTCTGCCAAGCCCCTGTGTGTGCCACGCATGGCCGGCTGGTAAAGGCGCCATGCTGGGAAGAAGATGAAATAGAGCGTTCAGCGAGAAATGTTTGAGAGTGGAACGTTTTAATGAACGCTCCGCAATTTCGTCTGAGATACCTCTGAAGCTTTTTGGCCCATGGTTTGCACTGAAGTACTAGTTGTCTCGAGTGAAGTGGTTTTAAACCGTCAGTACAGATAAGTCATCATTTGGGGCTGGCCGCCGTACTTTGCTTTTGATAGTTTTGGGTGAGAATTCGGTCGCAAATATTAATGACCGCCGATCAGTTCTTTGCCACCATATTGGCACTCACATGTTTGCCAGTAGAAGTCTCCTTTCTGGCATTTACCTTCAAAGCACAAAGATCTTTCTCTCTATCAACAGAAAAATATTCTTCTCTGAGAAGTTTTTGCTTCTCTGAGGTTCCCATAGGAACCGTTTTTGCAACAACCCGATTTTTCACGGATTTCGTGCCCACTTACCCAGAAGCGCGTAAGACAACCAGTTTTGAATGGGAGTCTTTTTGTCTTAGTGGAGGCTGGATAACCACAACCAGATGAAGGAGAGCTGACACGAACGATACCCACTCGAGACGTCGTCATACTGTGCACACGCTTTTCGTCTTGGCATCAAATAATTACCGCTCACCTGTGATCAACAAACAAGTTGAGAATCCATTTTCTTTTTTCCATTTAGATGCTGATCACCGGTTTGCTAAGAATGGGTTAGTCATCCAGGATAGGCTGATGATGAATCCGAAGAAGCTACTTCTTTTTTAACAGCACTGCCATCGTCAGATACGCTGTATGTGAGTGAGCGATGTACGGAGCTGACTAAGCGTGCATTCTGACCGCTAAATCCTAGTCTTACTTACAGATCCTGACATTTATCGGAAGAAGGAAATTCGTCAGCCGCCGTGGGAGTCTGGCTAACCTGAAAAAAAATCCACAGAATCCCTACTCTCCCTCGGAATTTCCAAGGGCGTTGAATCTGCTTTTGCCGATTTCCGTTGAGCTTCAGGTCTCATTAAGTGCACAAGCGTGAGGATTGATAACAAAACCAAACTGCCTGAATTCTGGAAGCTTGTTGGGTTAACTCAGATATTTAGTGTCCGTGCGCCTAGGATTTCATTCTCTCTCTGACTCTGTGGAAAGCGAGGATCAAGTGGTGATCAGCCTGAGAGGTGTGTGCAACGACTGTGGGTGGAGACGCTGGTAGGGGCTTGCACAGTCCACCTATGCGTGCTCGATAACACGTGGATGACCTTCAGGATGTAATGTTTGCTTCGTCCAGGCCCGTGCGCAGGCGAGTGCTCCTGTGGGGTACTTAGTGTTTCCGTGTTTCACAACTGACGTCACTTTAGCCACACTCCATTATAGCCTCAAAAAAGTGACTTAGTGATGTTCGCTTCTAGGACAACAAACAGAAGGCAAAAACACAGCAGGGGTTGTCAGTCGGGCAGAAGTACACATAAGATGCGCGTGAAAACCGAGGCTGTGGTGCAGACTGGAA
This sequence comes from Paragonimus westermani, assembly GCA_008508345.1. Taxonomy (NCBI): domain Eukaryota; kingdom Metazoa; phylum Platyhelminthes; class Trematoda; order Plagiorchiida; family Troglotrematidae; genus Paragonimus; species Paragonimus westermani. Next base: position 120,096 of record QNGE01002032.1, on the reverse strand, counting down.
CTCCGCTCCATGAACACCAGCAGAAGTGTAGTGTGAGAACTAGTGAACTGGACACTGAATATTCTGTTTAATTGGACGATTTTTACCTCAAGTCGACTAAGACGCAGTCTGAAAAGAGGTCAGAGCACAAACCGCAAATTTGTAACCACTCTCTAATGGGGACATTTAAACATATGCGGGGTTCGCTCAACAGAACCCTAGAAGTTTCCTCGTACCATGGAGAACCCAGGGCTCTCCTTGGTCAATTACAACCTCAAATGTTGTCACGGTGAGATCAGTCGTACGCAGCCCTACATAACACACACAGTCACTGACGAATCTGACCGGCACCGCCATGTGCCGTCAAAAGACACCCTGTCGACCATGCGAAGGGTTGTCTTGAAAACCGGTAGCCAAATCAATGACAGCTACAAAACTTCCGGGAGGAAGGAAGCAGTCACATAATTCGGTTGTGAAAATATTTCGTTTCATAGGACTCAGCTTATCTCGGCCACAATCATAAGTCGACCGAGCTTGCCCAAGGTTAACCTGCATCCCTATTTTTGTTTCTCCAGCAGTGCGCAATTCCACGTTTTGCCTTTGGGTAACGCGGATGACGCCTTTGGATCTTCTTAGTTCAACATTACTTTTCGTGCCGTTGGCTGGGTTAGAGCTGGGAAATAATGGGCGATTGTCTGCTGGAGAGAGATCCGCGTCTCCTATGTGGACAGCGCTACGGACGGGAAGCGCGTGTAGCCATGGTCGTCACACATAATGACGTCAGTCCCAATGTACAAGCGGAATATTTTCTCTAGATTGTCGATGTTCTTTACGGTCTTACCAGTTTGAAGTATTCCAACTGCAAGCACTAACCGTAAAAGTAACTGCTTGCGATGAGCGCTTGTCAATTGTTGCGTTTTATAGACAGTCGGGGACCACGTTCCACCTTTTTTATTCCCTCCTTCTTTGTCCTCCTTCTTGCACTGAAACTCTTTATGATGGTGATTGCGAGCGTTGCTCGCAAATACTGATACGACCATTAAAGTTGCGCGCGTAACAAGTCATTTCTCGCACTCTTCTTGCACCCCACCGCTGGACCTCTGCTCATGCGCATCCTGGTTTCATTTGCGATCGATCGCTGCACCATCACGCGACCGTTCCATTTGATTACATCCATGCAGACCGTTAGTCTTGGAAGTGACGTTTGGTGAATTCAATATCAAGGTTTGTTGCTATCTTCCCCTGTTTAGTTTATACTAATTTTTTCAACGTCAGAGCCGTAGCACTTTGAAACTCGCTACTGCGAAAACTGTCCTTTCAGGATTCGAATGGGTTGCTCAGAGTGCTCGGAATTTATGGACGGTCGCTGCCTACAGACGCGATTTTTCTTAATACTGCCTATCGGCAGACGCTTTGAGTAAATTAAGCGTTAGTCCGACAACCATTAGGCTTCCGGATCAACATTGACCACCGTCACATAAAGGAACTGATTTTGTAAGGCCAGAATATATTAAAAGTGTGCAACGAACCAATAGTTGGTAATGGAATAATATACCACTACTTGATTGCCGTGCGCAAGCCATCGCGCTGCCATAAGTAAGTTTTGCTTCCTGTCTCAAGCCCTCTTGTTACATCACTATACACCCTTCATTTTGTAAAATATCGACTCCAAGCAGTATATCGTCTACATGAAACACACCTGCGCCAAAATTTGGTGGTGGTTAGGTTCTGATGAGAATCCTGCTCACACACTTGTTGCGCCATGTCACAACAAATATGAGCTAGGGTCAGATGACTTGTTAATTTGGAAAAGGTGTTTAACATTGCGTAAGCAGCTCTACTAAAAATTACATATTTCGTTGTGAGTTCAAGCCTGTATGATTTTTTCGCATTTCTTCACTTGAAAATCAAAATTCCATTCCATACTTGATCTAGCGGATATGCTGCATGCAAGAAAAAATTTATCACATACCCACATTGTAAACCATGTGTTGGTTGAACATCCCGTAAGATCCTCGATTTTTGGACAGTTCCGGGCCACTAACAAAGCACTACCTATTATGTTGGTCAGCCAGATTCCGAAACTTCCTGTCTTTCCTCGTTCCCGCGAACCTATTTTCGCGATCTTCCGTTAAGACTTGGGTAAATTGACGGCTAAATCTTTAACTGCGCAGTTTCCGTTATTTTGTGGATACCTTTTGATAAGACATCAATGCGCCACTTCAAACATAACCCCGAAAACACCTGCTTGTTGTTATGTCATCTTTTTTAATCAAATATCGGACAACACGTGACCTACATTTCCAGTGGTACAAATGCCCAGATTTATTGACAGCGGCAACGTTGCTCTCTTTCCAAGGATGCCTGTGTCACTTGAGAAATTTCGCGCCTGTTAAATTCCGCAGTCATAGGTTGTGTACCACTGGGCAGCTGTGGACTGATCGTCCTTAACCTGGCGTGTCAGTCTAGCTTTCTAGCCGAGGGCCTTGGTTGATGGCCCAAATCGCCCTCCTGCACGGGACTGGGCGTCCCGGCAGTATCCATAGCACATATATACAATGATGACACAAGATAAACAAAATACCATACCGCATCGGCCGTCGCGCAGGACAAACCGGGTCGCCCTATCTGCTGCACATGGCAGGGTGGATAGGCGAAAACAAGCTTCTTCCGAACACACCCTCATACTTCCCCCCAATCACGAGCGCCCGAGCAGATAATGCTCAACTAGGTTTCAGCGCCCAAAAGACCAACTGGAGACAGGCCCGTGGACGCAACACGCTTAAAATTGGGACGTGGAACGTGCGCACGCTGCTGGATCGATGCAGCACCACAGAACGACCGAAACGACGCACGGCACTGATCGCGATGGAACTGCGCCGATATGGAGTCGATGTAACAGCCTTGAGTGAGACAAGGCTTGCAGACCAAGGTAAGTTGCGGGAAGCAGGCGCCGGGTACACTTTTTACTGGATAGGCTACCCGACAGACGGTGTTCGGGAGCATGGTGTCTGTTTTGCAGTCGCTGATCGCATCAATG